>SJYC01096369.1:0-26784 GCA_006408675.1 Madoqua kirkii | reverse complement strand
TCTTCCTAGTATAAATGGGAAAGCAAATGTCTGGAGGGATTAATATAATTTGATCAAGGTAACAAACTTACAAAGTGACAGTCAAAATTGACATACAAAAACCTTGCTTCCATATGTAAAAATTTTAATGCAAAATTACTGGAAGAGAAATAAAATTTCACATAGTTCATATTTCTATAATAGAAAGGGAATTGTACAATACTATAATATTGCAAGAAAATTTTCTATAGAATATGAGTATAGTTTGTCTAAGCTATGTTTTGGTTTTTTGATATCAAACCTGGCCAAAAAATAAAATTATTTTTATCATGAAATTTGAAACACTAGTATTCAGCAGGGTCCTCTAAAAGAAGCAACCCATAAAACAGTCTGAGTTGATGAGCTCCATGTCAGATTGCAATCAGGAATATTCACTGTAGACAAGGCATGTATTTTAAAATACAAATTCCATGCCAGTTGATTACTGTTATAGTTTGGGTTCTAACATGATGATTAGCAATACACTTTTCTTAACAATATTTTCTCTTAAGTTAAATGGATAAAATGTATGCGTGCAATTAGTGTCATATTTTAAATGAAATTGAACTGGACTTCCTTGTGATCATGTAATTATTTCTTTACACCATTAGCTGTCACTTTTAACTACAATTTCTGTTGATGAATGATTTGGGAGGTTTGTGAAAAAATGGAATTGCAGAGAATGTGCAAAATTAAATATAGAGATTAAAATTATATGTCACCTTGGACAAGGGAATGACAACCTACTCCAGTATTCTTGCCTGGAGAAGTCCACGGACAAAGGAGCCTGGCAGGCTACAATCCATGGGGTCGAAAAAGAGTCTGACACAACTGAATAACTAACACTTTCAACTACACACAATGACAATTATGACTAGCCAACAGTTTTTGAGTGTGTATCAATGTTACCAGATACCAAAATTAAAAATGCAGACTGTGAAACATACTGATTTTTTTACACTGTAGTATACTGGTGTTGTGGCTTCCCTGGTGGCTCAGAGGTTAAAGCGTCAACCTCTAATGTGGGAGAACTGGGTTCGATTCCTGGGTCAGGAAGGTCCTCTGGAGAAGGAAATGGCAACCCACTGCAGTATTCTTGCCCGGAGAATCCCATGGATGGAGGAGCCTGGTGCACTACAGTCCACGGGGTCGCAAAGAGTCGGACACGACTGAGCGACTTAACTTTCAACTTTCATACTGTTGTTGTAGCCATGCATTCTAGGAAACAAACTCACTCAGAAGGACAATGCAGAGTGTGGAATGCAGTTTATTACACTGGCGGGCCCAAGGCAGAGTCTCCTCTTAATGAAGGACCCCGACCAGCATTTGTGAAAATCTTTTATACCCCATGTGTACGTGTCTGAACCCACCACTCTAAATTCCTTGAGACTTACATAAACCAAGGAAAATACAATCCCAATAACCCCATCATTCACGTGCTATGTGCTCATGTACTCAAACAATCAACAATTAGCCAATAATCAATAAACCCGAGGTTACACTCCAATAGATACAGAAAAATTTATGGCCTGTCTGGAGGAAGGGGTGATTAGTGTGTGTTTTCTCTTAGGCGATGAGTAACCTAGATACGATCTTCAAGCTTCCCCTGTCTGGAGGGGGTCTTAGCCTTCTGTTGTTGTTCTCATAGGCACTAAACACAGAGTTCAGAGTCCATTGGAAAGGTGGCCGAGCATGATCAGCATGAACAGGCCTAAGATGGAGTCCAGGCCCTATGAATTCCTTCTTCACTGGCACAGGTATACTAATTTTAAGAAACATATCTCAGCAGTAGAACATATATTTAGGGATATGGCATTAAGTCATTTTCATTCTAATGATGTATTCAGAAGTCAAAGTAAATGTCATCTACCATAGCTGCCTACTTGATTGTTCTGGTGAAAATGTACAATCCTGGCTTTGAGCAATTTTCCTAATCCCATTTTTTGGACCTAAACATATAACATCACTAAATCATAACTCAGCATCATGAATACAGTGAGAGGAGTACCCAGGAATACCTGCTGAATTTTAATAGTCATTAATGTAACTCTCTTACCTGAAAATGTTTTTAACAAATAACCCAAGCATGAAAGCAGTATTTCCAAAGTGATAATTTAAATGCATTTCCATTTCCTACAGAGGGGACTTTGCAATTCAAAGCATACTGCCTTCATTCTTACACATTTATGCTCTCTGCACTCTTATTTTTACTTCAACCAACCCTGCCAAGTACCAGATGCACATTAAATGTATTAAAGTGGGTGAGTCACAAATGTCTTCCTTATCACTAAGGAGAAGGATCATATTTTCCCTCTCAAGTGTTAAAATAACATCTTAACCTCTAAACATCACTCTTCAAGTTCTCTTGACTTTTATATAACGTTAGTCTTCCTATCTTTGTGAGTTTCCTATTAAGGGATAGTCCATCAAAGGTAAATTAGTTGATAACCTCTTGTTTTCATTTGGGGGTATCAAGAAAATCCCTAGAGAAGGAAATGGCAACCTATTTCAGTATTCTTGCCTGGGAAATCCCATGGACCGAGGAGCCTGACAGGCTACAGTCTATGGGGTCATATAAGAGTCAGTCACAATTCAGTAACTAAACAACAACAAATCATGTATTGAAAAAAATAGAAAATATTTACAAAGGCCTATCTAGTTTTTAAAGTTTGAGGAAGGTAGAAGAAGCAAAGAATATAGTTTCAAAAAAAAAGAACATTTTATTTGCAGTCTAGACTTTTATGCTAACCCATATCAACATAAATCATTTGCTGGCTTTTCAAAACTGCAGCGAAGTGCTGGATCAGATACGTCCTAATTAGTCCTAAAGCCATTTACATAATGTTGCACATACTATTTAATCAAAATGTTTTTAAATCAGCTCCCTGTAATCATTCCTGAGCTTTTATAAAATTGGAGAAGTGAACAAGTCATTGTTTTTCCTGGAAATAAAATAAGATGTGGCTCTAGACATGAAGTCTCCTGTAGCCCATTAATAAATAAGAAGTGTGATATTTGTTGCACAAAAATCATGAGTTGCTGAATATATTTTAGAAATATACAGACACCTCATTAAGTCAGATAAACAAGTCAAGACTGCAATTTTCCAAGCGAATCCAATATTGCTGCACTTTTCTGCCCAGCTTCATGTCTTGCTACCATATTTTGGCTCAGGATTGGTAAGGACTAAATATGTTTAAAGCCTAAAATCTGACATAAGTATCTTGCCTGAAAAATTGAGAATATATTCAGCTCCACTAGAACTTAAACTGAAAAAGGAAAATATGAGTTGGCTCAAGCTCATACCCAGTTTCTCAGTCATGTATGACTTTTGCAACCCCATGAACTGTAGCCCGTCAGGCAATTCTGTTCGTGAGATCCTCCAAGCAAGAAAAATAGAGTGGGTTGTCATTTCCTCCCCCTGCGTATCTCCCCAACCCAAGGTTCTAATCCTCCTCTCCTGTGGCAAATGTTGGTTCAGTTACTAGGTCATGTCCAACTCTTTGAGACTCCATGCACACCAGACTTCTTTTGCCTTCACCATCTGCCAGAGCTTGCTCAAACTCATGTCCATTGAGTCACTGATGCTGTCCAACTATCTCATTCTCCATTGTCCCCTTCTCCTCCTGCCTTCAAACTTTCCCAGCATCAGGCTCTGTTCCAGTGAGTAAGCTTTTCATATCAGGTGGCCACAGTTTGGGAGTTTCAGCTTCAACATCAGTCCTTCCAATGAATATTTAGGACTGATTTCTTTGAGGATTGACTGGTTGGATCTCCTTGCAGTCCAAGAGATTCTCAAGAGTCTTCTCCAACTCCACAGTTCAAAAGCATCAATTCTTTGATGTTCAGCTTTCTCTGTGGTCCAACTTTCATGTCCACACATGATTACTGGAAAAACCATAGCTTTAACTATATGAACCTTTATCGGAACAGTAATGTTTCTGCTTTTTAATATGATGTCTATGTTTGTCATAGCTTTTCTTCCAAGAAGCAAGTGCCTTTTAATTTCATGGCTGCACTCACCTTCCACAGTGATTTTGGAGACCAAGAAAACAAAGTCTCTCAAGGCTTTCATTGTTTCCCCATTTATTTGCCATGAATTGATAGGACTGGATGCCAGGATCTTAGTTTTTTGAATGTTGAGTTTCAAGCCAGCTCTCTTGTTTCATCTTCATCAAGAGGCTCTTTAGTTCCTCTTTGCTTTCTGCCATAAGGGTGGTGTCATCAGTATATGTGAGGTATCGATATTTCTCCCGGCAATCTTAATTTTAGCTTGTACTTCATCCAGCCCAGAATTTTGCGTGATGTACTCTGTATATAAGTTCAATAAGCCAGGTGACAGTTTACAGCCTTGACATGCTCCTTTCCCAATGTGGAACCAGTCCATTGTTCCATGTACAGTTCTAACTGGTGCTTCTTGACTTGCATAAAGGTTTCTCAGGAGGCAAGTAAGGTGGTCTGGCAGTCCCATCTCTTTAAGAATTGTTCATAGTTTGCTGTGACCCACACAGTCAAAGATTCAGGGATTAAATCTGATAGAAAGACTGCCTGAAGAACTATGGACAGAGGTTTATAAAATTGTACAGGAGGAAGTGATCAAAACCATCCCCAACAACAAAACAAGATGAATACAAAAAGGCAAAATGATTGTCTGAGGAAGCCTTATAAATAGCTGAGAAAAGGAGTGAAGCTAAAGGCAAAAGAGAAAAGGAAAGATATACCCATTTGAATGCAGAGTTCCAAAGAATAGCAAGGAGAGATAAGAAAGCCTTCCTCAATGATCAGTGCAAAGAAATAGAGGAAAACAATAGAATGGGAAAGACTAGGGATCTCTTCATGAAAATTAGAGATACCAAGGGAACTTTTCATATAAAGATGGGCACAATAAAGGACAGAAATGGTATGGACCTAACAGAAGTGGAAGATATTAAGAAGAGGTGGCAAGAATACACAGATGAACTGTACAAAAAGGATCTTAATGACCTGGAAAACCACCACGGTGTGACCACTCACCTGGAGCCACACATGTTGGAGTTCAATGTCAAGAAGGCCTTAGGAAGCATTGCTGCAATCAAAGCTAGTGGAGGTGATAGAATTCCAGCTGAGCTATTTCAAATCCTAAAAGATGATGCTGTTAAAGTGATGCATTCATTAGGCCAGCAAATTTGGAAAACTCTCAGCATTGGCCACTTGACTGGTAAAGGTCAATTTTACTTCGAATCCCAGAGAAAGGCAATGCCAAAGAATGTTCACACTACTGTACACTTGTACTCATTTCACACGCTAGCAAGTTCATGCTCAAAATCCTCCAAGCTAGACCTCAACAGCACATAAACCAAGAATTCCAGATGTACAAGCTGGATTCAAAAGAGGGAGAAGCCAGAGATCAAATTGCCAACATTCTTGTATCATAGAAAGAGCAAGAGAATCCCAGAAAAATATCTACTTTTACTTCAAAGACTATGCTAAAGATTTGACTGTGAATCACACAACAAACTGTGGAAATTTTTTAAAGAGTGGCAAAGTAGTTAAAAGGCAAATCCTGGAAGTCATTATAAGCCACAGAATTATGGACTGAATGTGTCCCCACACAAATTCGTATGCTGCAATCCTAATGCCCAATGTGGTGGTATTTGAAGATGTGGCCTTTGAGAAGCGATGAAGTCATGAGGGTTGGAGACTTCATGAATGAAACTGTGTGTGTGCAGTTGTTCAGTCGTGTCCAGCTTTTTATGACCACGTGGCCTGCAGTTCACCAGGCTCCTATGTCCATGGAATTTTCCAGGGAATAATACTGAAGTGGATTGCTGTTTCTGACTGCTGGGGATCGAATCCGTGTCACTTGTGTCTCTGCATTGACAGGCATATTCTTTACCACTGCACCACCTAAGCCTCTGAATGAAATTAATGCCCTTATCAAATATTTCATTGAACTCTCATTTCTTTTGCCACCTGGAAACGAATCAAGCAGACTCTGAACCAGGAAATGGGCCCTAAACAGACATTGTTGATTTGCCAGCATCTTAATATTGGACTTCCCAGCCTCCAAAACCTAAGAAATAATTCCTGTTTTGTATAAGCCACCCAGTTGATGATATTCTGTTATAGCAACCTGAATTGTCTAAGACATGGTAAAATGTTTCACTTTATCCATCGGTTGAAAAAATTTAACTGGGGAAGCAATATTGGGTTTGCATTTCGAAAATCTACTTTAATTTTAAGTGAGACAGAGATTTGTGGGAGGCAAGAACATTGTCAGGGAGATAAATGAAGCAAAGACGTTTACAGGTAAGAGAAATGGTGTTTGTATAGAAGGTTAATGAATATTGTCAAGTGGTTAAGCAGCTCCTGACTAGCAGTTGGTAGCAGCTGCTAGGTTGGCTTGCTACATTTCCATATGTTCAGTCAGCAAAAAACAAAGAACCTAAATGAATTTAGACAGTTTATTACTTACACAAAGTAAAGCAGAAGCAAGATTAGCATGGTTTCAGCTACCTGTGACCCTAATCCCACAGAATGTCATGGGGCTTAGCGGCCAGATGACAGCACAATTAGTATATTACTCAGCTATGAAGGAGCCATCTTTAGACTGCAGTTGACTGGTGGTTTTACAGGCTACACTGGGGAGGGATGGTGAGGTGGGAGGTCCCATGTCTCACCACAAGCAGGGAGAAGAATGAGACACTTTCTGTAGCCCTCCCCCCTCCCAATAGACAAGAAATTCCCTGCAAGGTAGATAGGTTGATGAGAAACAGTCTTGTGACAGTACTTCACAAGATTGTCTTGCCATATTAGAGAGAACAAAAGAGCATTCACTAAGACTTGAGTCAGACTAAAAATGAAAAAAAAGAATCCAACTGAAAATGTGCAAAAGACATGACAGATATTTTATTGAAGAGGACATACAGATTGCAAATAAACACATGAGAAGATGGTCAACATCACTAGTCACAGGAAAATACAAACTAAAGGCACAACGTGACATGACTATATACCTACCAAAATTGTTAAAGTGTTTTAAAAAGCTATTTATAAGAACTGCATAACAATTATAAATGTGTATGCACTTAGTAATGATTTTAAAACAGATAAAGCAGAGTCTTACAAAATTAAAGATGTGAAAAAAGTCATAATTATAGTTGAAAATTTTAAATCACTAGCTTCTTCAGTAATTGACAGAATACAAAAGGCTATACATACATACAGATATATATATACCTATATATATAGGTATATATATAATAAACCTATATTATCTGAACAATTCTTATTTAAATTTCTCTCTTTTGGGTAGCCCAGGCAGAGGAACCAGCGATCAAGTTGCCAACATCTGCTGGACCATCAAAAAAGCAAGAGAGTTCCAGAAAAACATCTATTTCTGTTTTTGATTATGCCAAAGTTTGACTGTGTGGATCACAATAAACTGTGGAAAATTCTGAGAGAGATGGGAATACCAGACCACCTGACCTGCCTCTTGAGAAACCTGTGTACATGTCAGGAAGCAACAGTTAGAACCAGACATGGAACAACAGACTGGTTCCAAAAAGGAAAAGGAGTCAAGGTTGTATATGATCACCCTGCTTATTTAATTTATATGCAGAGTACATCATAAGAAATGCTGGGCTGGAAGAAGCACAAGCTGGAATCAAGATTGCTGAGAGAAATATCAGTAACCTCAGATATGCAGATGATATCATCCTTATAGCAGAAACTGAAGAACTAAAGAGCCTCTTGATGAAACTGAAAGAGGAGAGTGAAAAAGTTGACTTAAAGCTCAACATTCAGAAAACTAAAATCATGACATCTGGTCCCATCACTTCATGACAAATAAAAGAGGAAAGAGTGGAAAGAGTACCAGACTTTATTTTGGGGCTCCAAAACCACTGTAGATGGTGATTGCAGCCATGAAATTAAAAGACACTTACTCCTTGGGAGGAAAGTTATGACCAACCTAGAGAGCATATTAAAAAGCAGAGACATTACTTTGTCAACAAAGGTCCATCTAGTCAAGGCCATGGTTTTTCCTGTGGTCATGTATGGATGTGAAAGTTGGACTATAAAGAAAGCTGAGTACCAAAGAATTGATGTTTTTGAACTGTGGTGTGGGAGAAGACTCTTGAGAGTCCCTTGGACTGTGAGGAGATCCAACCAGTCCACCCTAAAGGAGATTTGTCCTGGGTGTTCATTGGAAGAACTGATGCTGAAGCTGAAACTGCAATAATTTGGCCACCTGACGTGAAGAGTTGACTCATTTGAAAAGACCCTAATGCTGGGAAAGATTGAGGGCAGGAGGAGAAGGGGAGATGACAGAGTATGAGATGGTTAGATGGCATCACCGACTCAATGGACATGGGTTTGGGTGGACTCTGGGAGTTGGTGATAGACAGGGAAGTCTAGAGTGCTGCGGTTCATGGGGTCACAAAGAGTCAGACATTACTGAGCAACTGAACTGAACTGAAGAAAATTCTGAAAGAGATGGGAATATCAGACCACCTGACATGCCTCCTGAGAAATCTGTATGCAGGCCAGGAAGCAACAATTAAAACTGGACATGGAACAACAGACTGATTCCAAATAGGAAAAGGTGTATGTCAAGGCTGTATATCGTCACCTTGCTTATTTAATTTATATGTAGAGTACATTATGAGAAACACTGGGCTGAATGAAGCACATGCTGGAATCAAGATTGCTAGTAGAAATATCAATAACTTCAGATATGCAGATGACACCACCCTTATGGAAGAAAGTGAAGAAGAACTAAAGAGCCTCTTGAAGAAAGTGAAAGAGAAGACTGAAAAAGTTGGCTTAAAGCTCAGCATTCAGAAAACTAAGATCATGGCATATGGTCCCATCACTTTATGGTAAAAAGATTGGGAAACAGTAGGAACAGTGGCAGACTTTGTTATGGGGGGCTCCAAGATCACTGCTGATGGCGATTGCAGTCATGAAATTAAAAGATGCTTGCTCCTTGGAAGAGAAGCTATGACCAACCTAGACAGCATATTAAAAAGCAGTGGTGTTACTTTGCCAACAAGGTTCATCTAGTAAAAGCTATGGTTTTTCTAGCAGTCATGTATGGATGTGAGAGTTGGACTATAAAGAAAGCTGATCACCGAAGAACTGATGCTTTTGAACTGTGATGTTAGAGAAAACTTTTGAGAGTCCCTTGAACTGCAAGGAGATCTAACCAGTCCATCGTAAAGGAGATCAGGCCTAAATGTTCATTGGAGGGACTAACGTTGAAATTGAAGTTCCAGTACTTTGGCCCCCTAATGTGAAGAATTGACTCATTGAAAAAGAGCCTGATGCTGGGAAAGATTGAAGGTTGGAGAAAGGGATGACAGAGGATTAGGTGCTTGGATGGCATCACTGACTGAATGGACATGAGTTTGGGTAAACTTCAGGAGGTGGTGATGGACAGGGAGCCCTGGTGTGCTGCAGTCCATACGGTCACAAAGGGTCAGACATGACTGAGCGATTGAATTGAACTGAGCTGAAGAGATGCAAATTCAATCCCTGGGTCAGAAGATCCTCTAGAGAAGAAAATGGCAATGCACTCCAGTATTCAGCCTAGAATATTCCATGGACAGAGGAGTTTTGCAAGCTAAAGTCGCCAAAGAGTAGGACATGATGGGGTCACAAAGAGTAGGACATGATTAAGCATGCATGCACGCATGCAACCAGAAACAGAGGGAAGGGAATTTCGGAAAACGTTGTTGAGCTGAACCAAGATGACACGTTACACCATAATTACTGCTGCTGCTGCTGCTAAGTCACTTCAGTCGTGTCCGACTCTGTGCAACCCCATAGACAGCAGCCCATCAGGCTCCTCCATCCCTGGGATTCTCCAGGCAAGAACACTGAAGTGGGTCCATAATTACTGAGATGGCACTAAAAGCAACAATCTGTCTTGGGTAACATTCATCTGGAAGCTATATAAAGTTCATCTCAGGTCAGAATATCTTTGGAAAGAAAAGAGTTAATTTGCTGGTTCCTGCATTTCAAGCCTCCAAAATAACTGATGAGGCTCCAATTTTGTGAGAATGTGGTGATCTTGATTTTTCCCAGTGAATGGAGATATGTTTAATAGGTCAGAGTTTCTTCCTAGATAGAAACCAGCTATATTTGGGGGAACATTTTAATATTCAGAGGGTTAGTGAAACGTTGCAATACTATTACCATTGACCTTGAGACCTTAACTGAGCCACTGTCTCCCTCCTCCACCCCCCACTCTTTCAGCCAAGCTGGTCTCGGATTCATGCCTAGTAGGATGACACAAACCTTTACATCAGGAAGATAACTAAAAGGCCTTAGTTATATTGTCTTTGTTGGGTTATCATTGCTTTAAGTGCCCAGCTGCCACTATCATTGGCAATGAACGCACCAAGACACTTGTGGAATCCATACACACTAACCCTATCCCCCCACTGTGTAGCAGCATCCCAATATTGTCATGGTGATGAGAGTTGATTACTTTCACTAGTATTTATTTTCTGCCCTATGTACTGTTGATATGAAGAGCTCAAAGTTGTCAAGTAGTAGCTGTCACTTCAAGTTCTGTGGACATAGTGACCTTTATTGTGTATCTAGAAGAAATATTTCCTTCTTGGAAACAAGGATCTCTAATGAGACAGATTAGTAATACAAATTCCATAAGTGAAATATTTAAAGTCATTGTGAGGTAGGTGCAATCATATTTCTAGTTCTTGATTTCCAGACCTGTACATTTCACCTATTGAGACACTCCCACATTGTGGCCATTGTTATGCACCTGGACCACATTCTGAAGGACATCCTCACATGATCTTGACCCCAAGTTGGAATATTAGAGTTTCAATAGCAATTCACCTTTTCTAGAGGACAACTGCTCCTGGTTTTTGTTGCTGTTGTTGTTTTATAATAGGGCCTGTGAAGTACTCTCACTTCTTGTTTATCAGTTCCATATAACATGATGACATTAATGGAGAATATTCAGGGAAATTTTCCAGAAAAATAAAAGCAATTCAAGCCTCTGACAGCTATATGGTAGAGAGTAAGACTGTTCACACAATCCTAGAGGTAAGACAGAAGCATATATGGTTGTCTCTGCCATATAAAAGTAAATTGCCTAGTAATTAGAAAGAATGTATGTTAATATACACCAGATCAGTAATTGCATACTAAGTGTATAAATATATTCCAGTTAAGATATTGAAAAATACCTTGAAATATTAATAACAGCTACAAGCGAGATTACCGCATGGCTAACTATATTATCCACTATTATTACCATAATTAATTTGGTTTTGTGGTGGCCATACAGGTGAGATTAATTAGATTAGGAATTAGTGACTGATAATAGCAATAATCTCTGAAATCCCTTCCTGTATGTGATATTTCTTCTGATTCAACATCTTGGTTGGGTAAGAGAGGAATGGAAATGGCTAAATCCTTTTTTCCACAATGCTTTCTTACTCCATAGATCAGAAACTAATATGAGAGTTCTGCCAGTTCCTGAGTACTCCCTAATTAGCGGTTCTATATCTTAGTAAAGAATCTGCCTGTAATGCAGGAGACTCCGGTTCAACTTCTGGGTCGGGAAGTTCCCCTGGAGAAGGGGTAGGCTACCCACTCCAATAAAAGAAAGGAGTTTCCCAGATGGTTCAGCGGTAAAGAACTCGCCTGCAATGCGGGAGACACAGGTTAAATCCCTGGGTTGGAAAGGTTTTTTGCAGGAGGAAATGGCAATCCACTCCAGCATTCTTGCCTGGAAAATCCCATGGATAGAGGAACCTAGCAGGCTACAGTCCACGGGGTGCCAAAGTGTTGGACATGACTAAGCACACACGCACATATCTTACTTCTAGAAACATTATGAGACAATAGTCACTGCCACATATTCTCATTGTAGACTTACTGTCCATTCTGGAAATTATAATGACCTTAATTCTGACAGTTAAGTGCCATCATCTGGTACCTTTACTATTCCAGAATCATCATCCCCATTGATACCAGGAAGCTCTGTTCCATGGCAGCACTTGAAACAAATTATTATTGGGCTTTCCATCTATGATACATACTCATATCACCAGTACATTGTTTATTGCCTTTATGAGCAGTCAGGTTGTGGGTTTCAGATATTTTTAGCTATATTTATTCTATTTCCTTCTCCTTCAATTTGCAGAACCCTTTCTTAATAATATGCCAAGGAAATCCTAACGCCATCTCCTGATTCACTGTAGGCCATCATCATGCTTCAAGAAGTAATAACAGTGGAACAAAACAGCAGAGTACATGTTGGAGTCAGGATTGAAATAACTGAGATTTCTTGAGCTATTGGCATATTATTTAATTTAAAAGCATGTAATTTGTAAAAGTTGTCACTTTTAATTTCAAGTTATTTTGAATTCTATGACTTTGTGGTATACTTTATTTTTTATTAATTTTATGGTATATGTTAGAGTCTTCAAGAATAGTTGGTTTTGAATTAGAAACTGTCAACTTTAAAAAACGCACAACGCGAAAGTTGCAAGTTAAGTTTAATAGGGGCAAAATGAGGACTATAACCCAGAAGACAACATCTCAGGTAGTCTGAGAAACCGCTCCAAGGAGGCAGGGGGAAGGTCTGTTTATATGCGATTTCGGTGAAGGGGGACTTCATGCAGCAAACACATATTTTTTGCAGAAGTTTTCTGCTAGTCTCATGAAGTTTTCTGCTAGTCTCATGAAGTTTTCTGCTAGTCATGAGAAACAGACATCACCATGAAGATTTTAGTGCTTTTCTATATATGAGGAGATCCAAAATTGGGCTCATAAAATCAGCTCCTGAAAATAACTATCTGAAGACTTGTTCTGCCAGTTTTTCCCAAAGCACAGAGTGCCTCATTTCTGCTTTCCACCTTGAACTGCTTTCAGGAGTTGTTGAAAATCAGCACGTGCAGCAGCACATGATTTAATCCTTGTAGAGGTAAATGGCAAGTGCCAATTTGTAGTTGAAAAAACAAAGTTGAGTTTCAATTATGTCTCAACATTTTATTGGATTTCGGTGAAGGGGGACTTATGCAGCAAACACATATTTTTTGCAGAAGTTTTCTGCTAGTCTCATGAAGTTTTCTGCTAGTCTCATGAAGTTTTCTGCTAGTCATGAGAAACAGACATCACCATGAAGATTTTAGTGCTTTTCTATATATGAGGAGATCCAAAATTGGGCTCATAAAATCAGCTCCTGAAAATAACTATCTGAAGACTTGTTCTGCCAGTTTTTCCCAAAGCACAGAGTGCCTCATTTCTGCTTTCCACCTTGAACTGCTTTCAGGAGTTGTTGAAAATCAGCACGTGCAGCAGCACATGATTTAATCCTTGTAGAGGTAAATGGCAAGTGCCAATTTGTAGTTGAAAAAACAAAGTTGAGTTTCAATTATGTCTCAACATTTTATTGGCTGTTTGACTTTATCCTTTCAAATCCATGCTTACATTTGTTCATCTAAAATGAAGAGTAATTATACCTTCTTTATGGCTTTTTTAAGATTGTTAAATGAGATAATATACGCAAAGCCCTCAGAAGTGTGTAAAGTCATAAGAAATACTCCATAAAGGATAGTTTTTAATTTACTGGAAAAAGCAAATTTTGATTTACAATTACTATAAATGTTCATGTGTACTCACAGAGAACGAAGCTACGTGACCTTAATTTACGTCATTCTTAATTGCAACTTCCTATAAAGTATAAATTTAATTTATAAAAATATTTTTAAAAATACCTGTATTTTAAGAACAAAATTGTGTCATGTAATGGAAATTGTATAAAGCTTGGAGTTGGAGACCTCAGTCTTTGTGTTTGAACTAATGCCAACTTGCTGAGAGCATTTGCCCATGCAACTCTTATTGCATTTCAGTTTCTTCATCTTTCAAATGGAAACAGTGGTCAGGCTTTTCATATTTATTGCTTTATCATTTATTAATTAAATAACCTTAATCATACAGATTAATTTCTGTGTGGCTCAGTCTCAACATCTATGAAGGGGGAATAATAACTGTAAATGTCACCATGTTGTTGAAGAGTGCATGAGATTAAAAAAAAAGTTGAATACTTGGCAAAGTTCCTGGAAGGAAACCAGTGTTGAATATGTGTTATTGTGTCTATTATGTATTACACCCCTCAGGATTTCTGGGAGAAGCTAATGTATCTTATAGGTTAGAAAGCACCTAAACAAATTTTGTTACTACTATTTCAATGACATCTAAATTTCAATAATCTTTTGCTAGATTAGTAAATAATCTAATTTATAAGATGTGTATAAGAGACAGCTTGTAAAGTTAGAGCTGTATTTAATTTTCAGAACTTAACTTCCATAAGGGGATGACTTACAGTTATAAATATGAAAAGATATTTCTATTGAATCACCACAACAGTACCTGGAAAAGATAGGATGTAGACAAATAATAAAGTAGAAATCAGTGGCACAAATCTAAAATCTAGTCTCATTAAGATAAGAATATATTCAATTTGAGGATTGGAATTATCTTTCTTTACAACTTTTTTTAGTTTTGGAGAAATAATTAAGTTTCACTACATGTTTTGCCTATTCTCACAGAATGTAACTAAGACTGTTAGTTTTATTATTTTTATATATATATTTTTGTGCAGTAGCCTAAATTCTATTTCACACTTTGCCCAGGTAATTCTCAGCTCAAGTTAACCATAGGTTTGAGGAATTTCTTCTGCTTTGTGCTCAGGGAGACAACAGAGCATAATTTTGACTGCATAGCAGTTCATTACAAGATCAATTGTACCAAGCCATATAACTACAGATTATTTAGTCAAGTCATTTTTTAAGCAGAAAACAGATGAATACAAAAGCATACAGTTTAGTGGTATTTGATATTTAACAAAATTAATACAGTTTTCTGGATTCACATTTCAAGGAGTCTTACTACATATATATTCCACAGAGAAAAATGATATCCCTATTGCTTGTTGATGTTTCTTTCCTAAAATATGTCTTCATTCAAAATTCTGTACTGCAGAGAAATATATGAAGATAATCCCCTCAGTTTTTTTCTTCATAAAAGCATAACTTGACTTGGGTAAATATGGAGGATCACAGAGTAACCGTGCTTTACGAAAAGGATGTTTCATAACTCTATCTGCACCTATATCTCTATACAGATATTTATCTACAAGAAGAAATTCTTCAGTAAACCTTTAAAGTAAGTGTCCAGAGATAAGGGTTCAGTATTTCTGTATCACCCATAAAGTTCTGCACATGAAACAGGTCACAGCTCCAACTTAGACTGAGATATCTTTAGAGATCACCTCTGGAGTTAATCTCTTTAGAAATTTCTTTAGAGATCACCTCTGCAACAAAAGTGAAAAACTTGGCTTAAAACTCAACATTCAGAAAACTCAGATCATGGCATCCAGTCCCATCACTTCACCTCATCAATAGATGGGGTAACTATAAATAGTAACAGACTTTATCTTCTTGATATATCAAGAAGATCAAAATCACTACAGATGGTGACTGCAGCCATGAAATTAAAAGATTCTTGCTCCTTGAAAGAAAAGCTATGACCAACCTAGACAGCACATTAAACAGCAGAGAGATTACTTTGCCAACAAAGGTCCGTCTAGTCAAGGATATGGTTTTTTTAGTAGTCGCGTATGGATGTGAGTTGGACTATAAAGAAAGCTGACCACCGAAGAATTGAGGCTTTTGAACTGTGGTGTTGGAGAAGACTCTTGAGAGTCCCTTGGACTGCAAGGAGATCCAACCAGTCAATCCTAAAGGAAATAAGTCCTGAACATTCATTGGAAGGACTGATGATGAAGCAGAAATTCCAATACTTTGGCCATCTTATAGAAAGAACTGACTCATTTGAAAAGACCGTGATGCTGGGAAAGATTGTAGGTGAAAGGAAAAGGGGACAACGAAGGATGAGATGGTTGGATGGCATCACTAACTCATTGGGCATGAGATTGAGCACGCTCTGGAAGTTGGTGATGGACAGGGAAGCTAGGCATGCTGCAGTCCTTGGGGTCAAAACAAGTCAGACACAACTGAGTAACTGAACTGAACTAGAGTTAATATTCTCCATCATTTCAATTGCCTTTTCTCCTTTGTCTCTTACATCATCACTATAAAATGGACTGAAATTTTTTAATAAGCTCATAAACAAACTACTGAGCTTGAACCTTGATAAATGGAATATTCCCTGTCAATCAGTAAACAAAGGATGTCACAATCATCAGCAATCACAAACATCATGGACCATGAGCTGGTAAGTCCTGAGGAAACTAAGGAAGGAAAGAAAACCTGCCATCCAGCAGCCATCAGGCTGCAACAACTCCCCACCGTTAGCCATGAGGAACACCAGCACATGGAAAATCAAGATAGTGGCCCAGATACTTGAGGTGTCAGTTCAGTACAGTTCAATCACTCAGTCATGTCTGACTCTTGGCAACCCCATTGGACTGCAGCATGCCTGACTTCCCTGTCCATCACCAATCTCCAGAGTGTGCTCAATCTCATGTCCATCAAGTCAGTGATGCCATCCAACCATCTCATCCTCCATTGTCCTCTTTTCCTTCCACCTACAATCTTTTCCAGAATCAGGGTCTTTTCCAAGGAGTCAGTTCTTCGCATCAGGTGGCCAAAATATTGGAGTTTCAGCTTCATCATCAGTCCTTCCAATGAATATTCAGGACTTATCTCCTTTAGGACTGACCAGTTAGATCACCTTGCAGTCCAAGGGACTTTCAAGAGTCTTCTCTAACACCACAGTTCAAAACCATCCATTCTAAAGCCCTAGTTTTCTTTATGGTCCAACTCTCACATCCATACATGACTACTAGAAAAACCATAGCTTTGACTAGACAGAGTTTTGTCAGCAAAGTAATGCCTCTGCTTTTTAATATGTTGTCTAGGTGGGTCATAGCTTTTCTTTCAAGGAGCAAATGTCTTTTAATTTCATGGCTGCAGTCACCATTTGCAGTGATTTTGGAGCCCAAGAAATTAAAGTCTGTCATGTTTCCATTGTTTCCCCATTTATTGGTCATGAAGAGATGGAATTGGATGCCATGATCTTAGTGGAGAATTCTGACAAAAGGTCTCTTTCCTAGAGAAAGGAATTGAAAACCACTTCAGTACTCTTGCCTTGAGAACTCCATGAACAGTACAAAAAGACAGAAAGATATGACAATGAAAGATAAACTCCCCAGCTTGGTAGGTGCCTAATATGCTACTAGAGAAGAGTGGAGAAATAACTCCAGTAAGAATAAAGAGATGGAGCCAGAGCAAAAGCAACATCCAGTTATTGATGTCACTGGTGATGGAAGTGAAGTCCAGTGCTGTAAAGAGCAATATTAGGAATCTAGAATATTAGGTCCATGAATCAAGGTAAATTGGAAGTAGTCAAACAGGAGATGGCAAGAGAGAACATCGACTTTTTAGGAAACATTTAACTAAAATGGACCAGAATGGGTGAATTTAATTCAGATGACCATTATATCTACTGCTGTGGGCAAGAATCCCTTAGAAGAAATGGAGTAGCCCTGATAGTCAACAAAAGAGTCCAAAATGCAGTACTTGGATGCAGTCTCAAAAATGACAGAATGATTTCTCTCTGTTTCAAGGCAAACCATTCAATATCACGTCTGTATCCCAAAAAATAATGCCAAAGAAGATGAAATTGAATGGTTCTATATAGACCTGAAAAACATTTTAGAACTAATACACAAACAAGATGTCCTTTTCATCATAGGGGACTACATTGCAAAAGTAGGAAGTCAAGAGATACTTGAAGTAACAGGCAAATTTAACCTTGGCATACAGAATGAAGCAGGGCAAAGGCTAATAGAGTTTTGCCAAGAGAATGCACTGGTCATAGCAAACACCTTCTTCCAACAACACAAGAGAAGACTCTACACATGGACATCACCAGATGGTCAACACCAAAATCAGACTGAATATATTCTTTGCAGCCAAAGATGGAGAAGCTCTATACAGTCAACAAAAACAGGACAAGGAGCTGACTGCGGCTCAGATCATGAACTCCTTGTTGCAAAATTCAGACTTAAATTGAAGAAATTAAGGAAAACCACTAGACCATTCAGGTATGACCTAAATCAACTCCCTTATGATTATACAGTGAAAGTGACAAATATATTCAAAGGATTAGATCTGACAGACAGAGTGCCTGAAGAACTATGGACAGAGGTCTGTGACATTGTACAGGAGACTGTGATCAAGACCATCCCTAAGAAAAAGAAATGCAAAAAGGCAAAATGGTTGTCTGAGGAGGTTGCAAATAGCTAAGAAAAGAAGGTGAGGTGTATATCAAAGGAATAATTCAATGAGCCTAGACTCTTTCATCTACCTATACATAGAAAAGTGCTAATTTCCATAACTTTCAATATCTGGTTTTCCTTAATTAGCAATAATCTTTTGACTCTAGGCTACCTGTCTTTTGTTGTAAAACTTCTACAAACCCTGGCTCCACTACCCATCTTCGGAGCAGTTTTCTCAGGGTTATTTGAGATGGTGCCTCCTGTGCTTGAAGTTCCAAAAAAAAATCCCACCAAATAAACTATAACTGTCAACTTTTGTGTCATGGATTTTTTTTTTTAAGTCCACAACCTAAAGGACCACTTTAAATTCCCCTCCCATTTATCAGAGCCAAAAGGGTCTAGATTTGCAGCAGTTTGGTGGATATTTACTTAGGGGTCCCTTGCACTGCTATGTAATCACCAGTTATTTTTTTAATTCCCACCAGTATTGTCTTTTTCCAGACAATATTTCACTAATAAGTATTAGCTTAGCTAATTACTAAATTATCTGTTTCCTAGTGGCACATGACGTCTTTTTGATTTCAGTCATAGGCTGAGGTGAAACCTGCTGAAATAATGCAACTTGGCGGTATTCCAAATGTGAATGACAGCTGTAGTCATAAGTGTTGCCTACATTTCTTTAGATTTTCTTCAAAAATTAAATGTAAATTAAATATTTTCCCCCCAATTTGTCTGCTAAAGTGTCACAATCAGCATTACAGTTTTCATCATTTTTCTCAAAAGAGCATATTAATATTGATTGCCTCACCTGCTTATAATTCTATAGTCTAGAAAGTCCTGTCACAGTAAACTTGTTTGTTAAAATATATTTTAAGGTCTTTATACATGTCATTCCAGAACTCTCTCTACAACTACACAAATTCACATATTGTCATTCATATAGCCAGAGTTTTAATAAGAATCTATTTTTTACTTACTGTATTTGAGGACATCATTAGAGTTTATGGCTTTTAGAAAGTAAAATATGCATGTTGTTAGTAAATAAAAATCCTAAAGAGCTATCATATTAAAAATAAAAGACCTTTTATCTTGTATTACAATTCCAAATATTCTCTTCTATTTAGCCATAGTTAAGTAGTTACTATAGGCCTCTCTGGGGGGGCAGGGGGTGGGGGAAGCAAATCCTAGATGTTTGAATACACACATACATACATCTCTCTGTATGTTCATGTACATCCTTGTAATTATCTTTTTTAATTTTATGAAATGGATTGCTCATGTCCATTGTTCTATTCCTTTTTCATAGATTAACATTTTAAACGAGACTTCATCTCAGCATATATACCACTTTCTATGAATCGTATCAATGCACTGCCTTATTCTTTGGCTTTAGGTTGAATTTGGCCAAGAAGAGACATGAGAGGAAATCGGAGGGAAGAAGGAGAGGGAAGGTGAGATATTTAATCACCCAAACTTCCCTGCACTTGGTTGCCTCTGCTGACTCTGCCTCTACACTACTGCGCCTGGCTCCTTACAGGTAATCTTCTGCCTCTAGGTGCCAAATAATACTTTCTTTCACTCATTCCTTCAGGCTTAGGGATGGTAATGACCTCTGCTGTCACTAATCCCCTGGTCCTGCCCTATTCTCACTATACCCTGAAGATCCTTTTTTGCCTTACCCATATCTATGTAAACAAACTCTTGATTATTTCCAACAATTCTTAATTTAAATAAGCCATTTGTTGGTTGCTTTAGTTGCATTTTACAAGATAAAGATTTGATTTTTCTATGGGTACCCATGGACTCTCTAGAGAGGTTCAAGAATTTAAATAGTATCATTTTGGCAACTGTATGGAGAACAGACAACAGAGAGAAAGAGCTGGCAGTAGAGAGATCCTCAAGTGGATATTGTAACAATCCAGACAGGAGATGAGGGTGGCTTGCAAGAAGTGGTCAAAGTAGATGTAAGGAAGTGGTTGAATATTTGATACTCTTTTGAACAAATATGATAGGATTTTCTGATGGGCTAGTTTTGGGGTCTGAGAGAAAGAAGGAACCCCCAAAATTCAAAGCTTTTAATCTTAGCAACTAGAAGAATGTGTCTTTTACCAAAATAAAGAGCAGTTGATTTTAGGGGGAAAAAATCAAATATTGGAATTATCCAATCAAATATCCAAATCAAATTTGGAAAAATTCTAATTTTTTAGCATTATCTAGACATCCTAATAAATAAATATAAATCTGGGGTTCCAAGAAATAAACATGGGAATCATGAATACAGAGATGGCATTTACTGTAAGAGACTGGATAAAACTGATAACATTATGTGTAAAAAGGGAAGGTAAGAGAACTAAGTCTTGGGACAAAGATATATGAGGGCAAAGACTGTAAGAGAAATAAAACCAGCAAAGGAAAAAATGTCAGAAGGCTGCATTAACAGAATAATCAATAGATTTTGAGAAGCTACATTTTAAAAGTGTTTCAAGAGAGAGAGGATTATGAATTTTATCAAATGATGTTTAGAAAACAAGTTAGAAATGACCAATGAATTGGGCAGCAAGGAAGTTATTACAGGGTTTGACAAAAATGTTGTTATGGCAAGACTTCAATACAGAAAGGGAAATGTAGAAATATAGACAGTAAAGGAAGATTACACTTTCATGGGGTTCTCATCAAGATTGACAAGTTAAAAAGGGAACAGAAAAAAGGGAAACTGGACAGTGAAAAAAGGAAGATTGGTCTTGGTGTAGGAGAAAGTGAAAATTTTCCAATGCATTTTTCTATACTCTTTTTAAATAAAAAGTTTTTTCAGCTGCAACTAAAGAGAGGATCCAACCAGTCCATCCAAAAGGAGATCAGTCCTGGGTGTTCATCGGAGGGACTGATACTAAGGCTGAGACTCCGATACTTTGGTCACCTGATACAGAGAGCTGACTCATTTGAAAAGACCCTGATGCTAGGAAAGATTGAGGGCATGAAGAGAAGGGGATGACAGAAGATGAGATGGTTGGATGGCATCACCGACACAATGGACATGGGTTTGGGTGGACTCAGGGAGTTGGTGATGGATGGGGAGGCTTAGCGTACTGCGATTCATGGGGTCGGTAAAGAATCGGACACAACTGAGAGACTGAACTGGAACTGGAAAGAGGGAAGGAAGGTTAAAGTTTTGCTGGCACAGAAGAATGTGTTTAGTAGTCATCTCGAACAGAGGTCAGCAAATTTTTGTCTCAAAGAACCAGATATCAAA
Source organism: Madoqua kirkii (assembly GCA_006408675.1). Taxonomy (NCBI): domain Eukaryota; kingdom Metazoa; phylum Chordata; class Mammalia; order Artiodactyla; family Bovidae; genus Madoqua; species Madoqua kirkii. The sequence continues at coordinate 5,248 of SJYC01096369.1, read as the reverse complement.
TATTTTAGTCTTTGTGAAAAATACAGTCTCTGTCACAGCCACTCAACTTCAGTGTCACAGTGTCAACAAATAATCATGACTTGAGTAAACAAAATTTTAGTAATAAAAGCAGGCAAGGTGTATTTGGCTCACAGAAGATAGCTTACTGATTCTTGATCTAGGAAAGTGAAAAAAAAAAAAAATGGACAAGAGAAATGCAGTAGAGTTTCCAGAAAGCTCTCAAGGCTGATTTTGAGAGTATAATCATAACGTGGAACCAGCCAGAATGGAGTGGTTTTGCTTGAACCACATTGTTGATGCTTGGAGGCAGATGTAAACATGCTAAAGAAAATGTTGAAAAAGACATACATATTTTATCTTTAGTTTCTGCCACAATGTGAAAAGCTCTAGTCACATAATCTCCCCTCTCTACAATCTTGTGCTTCTTTTTGCATGGTTGGGCATCATTCTCCATTTAGCAGCCTTAGTGATTTTCTTAATTCCTTTATCAGACAGATCATTTCCTGTGCTTTCCCCTCCAGTATCTCCCACTGCATTAATGTGCCATATTCCCAGCATGACTCCCTACACCTTGCAGAAGCTGACCCCACCCTCCTCTGCTGCATCATCTCACACGTCTTGATTCTCTTATTATTACACTCCACACATTCTGATCCTGTTGCTGTTTCTTGAATATATCAAATCTTACTACTCTGTCTTCAGGCTCTTTCCTCTGCTTGGAATGCTGTTCTGAACATTATCTAAATGTCCATTCATTTCTTAAGCTCTGTTTAAACATCTTATAATGCCCTCTCCTCTTGGAGGTGCTCCTTCAAAGTTAATACTCTCTTCTCTTTCTGCATACCTCCTTCTTCCCACACAGCAACCCACTAATTTTTTCTCTAGGACTCTGCCCCTCCCCTTCACTGGAATCAACATAATGATGCCTTTATAGCAGTCATTTGTTTAATGTCTATATGACCACTAACATATACATCTCAGGAGGGCAGGGTACACACACAATCTGTTTCACTATTATGCATCCTGAAATAGCCCTTGATTTAGCAGATTTGAAATCAACATTTACTGATGAATGAGTTAAGGAATTCTCTCAGATCTCATGCATTTAATGGTTGAGAGGTATTAAATGCTGCTTTCTGAAGGTTACTCCCCGCATTACTCTGCCGAGGTTGCCATCAAAGATGACCACATGGGTGACGTAAGCAACTGGAAATCATTTTCTGATGATTCTGAAGGGGTGGAAGTCCAACAGGAAGGTGCCATCAGAGTTGGCTTCCGGTGAGGAATCTCCCCTTGGTAGGCAGAGATCTTGCTGTGATTTCGTGTGGTCTTCTCTCTTTACATGCTCACAGGGAAAGAGAGCTCTATGTCTCTTGCTCTTACTGTAAGGACACTGGTCCTATGTATTAGGGCCCCAACCACATGACCTCATTTTATCTTACCTCCTTAAAAGCTCTATCTCCAAAATTGTCGAGTTAGGGCTTCAACATAGAAATGCAGGGAACAGAATTCCATCCTAAGACTCCTACACTCAGTCAGGTTCTCTCTTATTTGCTCTCATGATGCCCTGCTACACACTGTTGACCCTGCATCTTACGTGACTGGCTCCATGTCTCTCTTTCCTATTTGACACAACTTCAGAAGAGCTCAAGTTGGATCAGTTTTGTTCAACATTCGATCCCTATTTTGCATAGGAAACACCCAAAACTACTTGTTGAGTAAATGAGTGAGTTTTTTCTGTATTTAGAGTTTTATTTTACAGAGAAATTCTAATATTTTTGTGCTCCAATTAATTACACTATCTGGAAACACAATCCTTTGAAGATTTTTCACTTGCTATGGAAAGAGTCAATTTGAAGATAGAAAAAAAAACTAAAAATTAAAATACAAAGTAGGGAGAGGTTATAGTTTATGAGTGTTAACACACAGGTACAAATGTGAAACATGCTTGATGTTGATTTTAACAAAGCCACAAAATGACAGTTTGGAGACAATCAGAAAAATGCAACACAGACTGGATACTAAATAAAATAAATAATGATTTTGTTAGGTTCATGAAAATGGCATTATGATTTTCTTTAATTCATTACTTATTAGTAATAAGTTTGCTGTTGCTGTTGTTTAGTTGCTCAGCCGTGTCTGACTCTTTTGCGACCCCATAACTGCAGACTGCCAGGCTCCCCTATAGATGGGATTTTTCCAACAAGAATACTGAAGTAGGCTGCCATTTCCTTCTCCAGGTGATCTTCTTGACCCAAGTATTGAACCCACATCTCCTGCATGGAAGGTGAATTCTTTACCATGAAAACCCCCAAAGACAAGGTACTGAATTATGTATTTGTAAAATGATTTGAGGCACAATATCTGGGATTTTAAAAGATATTCCAGGAAATAAAAGTAGAGGCAAGAGATATAATGAGATCATAAAGTACTAATATTTGTTGAAGCTGGATGATGGAACATAGGGATTCATTTGTACTATTGCCTCTTCTTTTTGTGCTTAAAATTTCCATAATAAATTAAAAAAAAACAGGCAAAATGGAAAAAACTGCTATGCACAAAGTTATTGACTTTCTAAAAAATTTCCATGCAAATCAAAGCTATTAATATAATCCACTGGGGGATTAATTCAGCTATACTGATGGAGTATAATGGCAACTGGCCAAAAAATTACTTTGTTCTTTCACTTAATCTCACCAAGTCATTGGCAAAACAACCTGTCATCCTTGTCAATTTTCAGTATCCTGGAAGCCAAAACAGAAAAAATTATGTCCCATATTAAAAATCATATAGTATACTGAATACATAGAACAGCAACTTGGAAATTTTTAAAAATACCATCAAAAGCAAATACATACAGTTTCAAAAATTATAGTACTTCATATCAATAGTTGAAATTATATGAATGGTAGAATTGTTGAAATTATATGAATTATATGAGTGGTATATGAAATTATATGAATTATATGAATGGGGTAAAATCACCCCATTCACTCCCAAAGAGCAATCTGTCTTGAAGTCTGTCATGAAATAAGAGACTTGTGGAATGTAGAAATTAATTTTTAAAATGACTGAAGTAATTGCAGCATAAATGTTGAGGTAAAAAGTCTCCTCCTTATGATATCATATTAAACCATTTAATATTATAATTTGTATTTTGTAAATGTGATGTAGAAATGTTCAGAATGCACTTGCTACAAGAATCTCTTTCACTGTTCTTGGCTTCCCTTGTAGCTCAGATGGTAAAGAATTTGCCTGCAATGTGGGAGACCTGGGTTCTATCCCTGGGTTTGGAAGATTCCCTGGAGAAGGGAACAGCTACCCATTCCAGCATTCTGGCCTGGAGAATTCCATGGATTATACAGGCCATGGGGTCACAAAGAGTAGGACACGACTGAGCAACTTCCACTCTTCACTTTTAAGGATGATTATTAAACTATAAACTAGTTTATATGGCAACCTGGATAGGAGGGGAGTTTGGGCAGGATGGATGCATATTATGTATGGCCGAGTCTCTTTGCTGTCCACCTGAAACTATCACAACATAGTTAATTGGCTATACTCCTATATGAAATTAAAAGTTTTTTAAAAATTTTTATAAACTATTAACCTGAAAGATGGAGTAAAGGGCAAATAATTTTCATGAAGTGACCACTTTTTGATATTACCTAATCAAGGGTAATATTCATTCTTTCATTTAATATACAAATAATTTACCTGCATTATGATTATCAAGTAGAAATTATCCTATAGATAAATTGATAACTAGAGTGTTTTAGGAAATTTTTTAAAGAAGTGTTCTGATTAAAGCCCAAATGTAAATGACCCCAAACCTATTTGCTTAACCACTGGTGTACATTACATTATCACATTTTTGAAATATCTATTGAGCCCTGAAAGAGTGATATATGTCCTGGTAAAGTTGCAGCTTGAGGTTTTAAAAGCATAAAGTTTATCTAAGAACACTGGATTTTTGTGTGTAGGCAAAATGTCTCAGTCCTTCAGGGTACTGCAATAAAAATATCACAGACTAGTGACTTAAACAGTAAACATTTATTTCTCACAGTTTTGGAGGCTGAGAAGTCCAAGATCGGATTTAGTGTCTGGTGAGGACCTGTTTTCTGATTTGCAGATGGCTGCCTTCTCCCTGTGTCCTCACATGGCAGAAGGGGTGAGAGAGTCTGGGGTAATTTGGGCAGGGAGGAAGGTGTTCTCTTTTATAAAGGCACTCATCCCATTTATGAAGGTTCCACCCCTATGGCCTAATCCTCTTCCAAATGCTCATCTCCTAATACTGTCACACTGCGCATTAAGATTTCATCATGAATTTTGGAAAAACACAAACATTCCGTCCATAACATAGTCAGTCTTCATGATTCAGGGTCTGGTCCTTCATTGGAAGTTTCATGAAACTGGTCCACCAGATTTGACTGACTGCTTCACAAGCACAGACTCAGTAACAATTGGTCCTAAGTTAAGAATTAAATAAAAGGTTTCTGACACACAACATTCCCCAACTCTAGTTTACACAGCTTTAAATAGTAGGAGCAGGGACTCAAGACACAGCCAAGCAGTAATTGCTTCAGCTTCTCTCGTAGCATGTACACCACGATTTCCACACCTCCCCCTCCCTCCGATCCATGACCACCACCATGCAGACTGTGTTCCACTGCAAGAGATGTCAAAGTGAGTGAGGTTTATTTCAGTACAGAAAAAAATATGCCCCTCTGGTCCCTGTCTAGCATTACCATAATTGTCATGAGATCTCTTGAGAGACCTGGTATCTTTAATGAAAGAATATCTAACTATTTAGAAGAAAGATGGTGCCACAAGCTATGAATTTTTTCCAAGATCATGTTTTTATTGCTCTTCGTCTTTTCAGAATGTTAAAAACACTTTTCAGCTTTTGGTATAATTTTATAATACATAGTGCATATTTTTCTAAAATTTTGGATATCATGTGAATAAAGAAATGCATATATGAAGGTGTACTTGTTATACATATATATATATACACACACACATATATAGTATATGTCTGTATATATATTATGTATGTATATTATATGTATATATATAATATGTATATACATACATATATACATTATATGTTGGAAAATGTTTTCCTTCTGTAATATAAATTATGGATCTCGGTTGATAATCATATATCAATGTAAGTTCACTGACTATAACAAATGTACCACTGTAGTGTGGGACGTTCATAGTGTGGAAGCTTGTATGCATGTAG
>SJYC01096367.1:0-11124 GCA_006408675.1 Madoqua kirkii | reverse complement strand
GCACCGTAGAATTGATTCTTTTGAACTGTGGTGCTACAGAAGACTCTTGAGAGTCCCTTGGACTGCAAGGAGATCTAGCCAGTTCATTCTGAACGAGATCAGCTCTGGGATTTCTTTGGAAAGAATGATGCTAAAGCTGAAACTCCAGTACTTTGGCCACCTCAAGTGAAGAGTTGACTCATTGGCAAAGACTCTGATGCTGGGAGGGATTGGGGGCAGAAGGAGAAGGGGACGACCAAGGATGAGATGGCTGGATGGCATCACTGACTCGATGGACGCGCGTCTGAGTGAACTCCGGGAGTTGGTGATGGCCAGGGATGCCTGGTGTGCTGCGGTTCATGGGGTCGCAAAGAGTCGGACATGATTGAGCCACTGAACTGACTAAACTGACTGACTCTCTGAAATAAATAGAGATGCACACTCTTAAAGTATGCTCCTGAGAATGCATTTAATCATATGTGACACAGCACATATTAAAGCAGTAACATCCAAAAAGAAGTAGAAAAAATGTTGTTTAGTTGCCTAGTTGAATTCAACTCTTTATGACCCTATGGACTATCCTGCCAGGGTCCTCTGTCCCTGGAATTTTCCAGGCATGAATACTGGAGTGGGTTGCCATTTCCTTTCCAGGAGATCTTACCAACCCAAGGATCAAACTCATGTCTCCTGCATTGGCAGGTGGGTTCTCTACCACTGAGCCACCAGGGAAGCCCAGGGAAAATAAATGTAAACAAGAAATGACTTTTGAGCTATTCATACTTCAAGTGAGAGCAAGCAATTCCATTGTTATACCTGAAAAGCAATATCTACAAATAATTTAAAAACTGTATATACACATTTATTTGGACAGAAATATTTCTTTGTTGTACTTGATAAATACTTATTTCAAGTGGAATATAAATTTTTAAATGTTCAGCATTTTTTTCTATCTCTTTTTAGATACTTTGATTCATGGCATAAGTTCCCTTTATATTTTTTCCAAATAAAATTGATCTGCATAACCTAGTGATTTTATAACCCTGGAAGCGTTTTCTCCAGGTATAGTTTATAATATCATCTTAGTGTTTCAGATTTTTCTTTTTTTATATAATTTCAAGCATTTGGAGAACCTGAGGGAAATCTCTTAACAGTCAAGAAGATCATTAGGAGTTGGCAGTAGAGTTTCATAGCTCAGTGATATAAACTATTATTCTTTTCAGACTTTCAAAAGATCATGCCAACTTCCACTGGACTGCCATTAGAAAGGAGCATTTGTTGCAATTCTGTAAACTGAACATTATGAGCATAGTTTACAGGATTGTACCTTGAAAGTGCAGCATTTAAAGCACAGAATTGTTGTGATGACTTTATCATAACTGAAGCCATATTTCACCAACACTTTGTGAGGTATTTGACTAAGTGCTGTGATGGATACAAGGGTATACCTTCAACTTAGAAGACTGCATAAGAAGAGTTATTTAATAATGCGTGGTGGAAAGGAGAAGAAACAGATTGGGGCTCTACCATTAGCAATGTGATGGTAACCAGATCTCAGTATTGTTGAATCTGAATTTCCCAGGTTAATTATAACCAGGGATACACACAGGGCTGTTATAAACTGGTTCTATATAAGGGGATGTGTAATCTGGAAATACATTTTTAGATTTTGTTTATTTTTAATGCTGATAGTAAAGGGCAAATACGAAGTGGTTGAAGAAACAAGAAAGAAAACAGGAAGAAAGAAAAATCAACAGTATGAAAAATCTCAGAAAGGATAGGTTTTAAGAACAAAATGAAGATTAGTCTCAGTCTAAAAGATTGAGGAAAAAAAGACTGTAGAAGTAGATATATACATGTTTATAGTAGGATGAGGTGTTAGTAAGAAAGTTCATGCTTGGTGGTTTATACTCTTCTCTTTGAAATAGAAATCAAGGTTGTTTCTCAAGTTGCTGAAAAACAAAGTAAGCTGTATGGCATACAAATGGAAGAATCAGGACAGTTGTTGAAATAAATCAGAGAACATTGTTGAATTGTATGATTGCCTCTGGTTATACACATATGTAGTGAAGTAGAAGGCAATTTTTAATGTTTTTCATTTGTAAGAGGATTATAAGGGATGACAGAGGTCAGGGAGGCAAAGGAATTGAGGCTGTTAGCCAAAGGACCCTTGAAGTGAACCAAAAGTTTAGAAAAGGAAGAAATGCCTCAAGTAAGCCCAGACACTAGAAAAAAGGGTTGGACCTCAAAAGACTGAATATTTCGGCAAGATCAAAAAAACAAGGGTACAGGGAGTACTGGCATGATGTCTGAGAAGAAATAATGCTGTAATCAAAAAGAAAGACAATGGAGCCTAAGCTTTTGGAGGAGCCTAAACTTTTGAAGCTTATTTCAGAATAAGCCTCCCCAAAATGTTTTGCGCTAAAGGCAGTCAACAGCCTGTAGGCTTAAGAGAAATGTCTGCTCCTCCCTTAACTACCTAGACAATTTAAATTGGGGTCTTTTTCAGTATGAGAATTATTGTCAGAGATAAATTTTATCTGAGTCATCCATCAGTATGTCAGAGCAAACATCTAATTACCAAGTGTCTCATTGTCCTGTGAACAGCTTTATTCTCCTTATGGAAGCCCCAGGCCTCTTTCCCATTGCTTAGCTCAGATGGTCTATAAACTTCATTTTACCCTTCTGTCTTTGAACCTCTCATGTATGCAGGAGTTCCTGTGCATGCAAAATTAAATTTGATTTTTCCTGTTAAACTGTCTCAGGTGTATTTGATTATTAGACCACACAAAAGAACTTTTAAAGTGTAAAGGAAAATGCTTTCTTCCCAACACTTTCTTATCCTACTGTGTGGAGGCTCCATTTCAGGTGAGGGCAAAACTCAGGACATGGCAATGAATGACTATAAGTTACCAAGGAGAAATGTAAGAGGAGGACGCTAACATAGAGAAAATAAGGAGTCATGAAATTTGAGATCATGGCATCTGGATCCCATCACTTCGTGGCAAATAGATGGAGAAACAGTGGAAACAGTGACAGACTTTATTTTGGGGGGCTCCAAAATCACTGCACATGGTGACTGCAGCCATGAAATTAAAAGACATTTGCTTCTTGGAAGAAAAATTATGACCAACCTAGACAGCATATTAAAAAGCAGAGATATTATTTTGCCAACAAGGGTTCACCTAGTCAAAGCTTTGATTTTTCCAGTAGTCATGTATGGATGTGAGGGTTGGACTATAAAGAAAGCTGAGTGCCAAAGAATCAATGCTTTTGAACTGTGGTGTTGGGGGAGACTCTTGAGAGTCCCTTGGACTGCAAGGAGATCCAACCAGTCCATCCTAAAGGAAATCTGTTCTGAATATTCATTGGAAGGACTGATGTTGAAGCTGAAACTCCAATACTCTGGCCATCTGATGCAAAGAAACGAATCATTTAAAAAGATACTGATGCTGGGAAAGATTGAAGGTGGAAGGAGAAGGGGACTATAGAGGATGAGATGGTTGGATCGCATCTCCAGCTCAATGGACATGAGTTTGATTAATCTCTGGGAGTTGGTGATGCACAGGGAAGACTGACATACTGCAGTCCATTGGCTCACAAAGAGTCAGACATGGCTGAGTGGCTGAACTGAACTAAACTGAACTGAACTGAGATTTGAGATATTTGGGGCTGATGTGTGGGGTGAAATAGCACAGAATAATAGAAGGTGAATGGGTGAAGGTGACCATGAAATAGAAGTCATTGTTCTCAATAAATGCTTGAAAATGTGAATTAAAATATACATTTTTATTTATATACACTTATATAACTTTATATCCCTGGTAGCTCAGTTCATAAAGAATCTACCTGCAATGCAAAAGTTTCCAGTTTGATTCCTGGGTCAGGAAGATCCCCTGGAGAAGGGATGGGCCACCTACTCTATCTTGGGCTTCCTTGGTGGCTCGGATAGTAAAAAATCTGCCTGCAATGCTGGAGACCTGGGTTTGAACACTGGGTTGGGAAGATCCCTGGAGGAGGGCATGGCAACCCACTCCAATATTCCTTCCTGGATAATTCCTATGGACAGAAGAGCCTGGGGCGGGGGGGGCTGCAGTCCATGGGGTTGCAAAGAGTCGTACATGACTCAGTGACTTAGCACAGCACAGCACAGCACTTTAGCTTCCTATAAGCAGAAATGAAAATTAAATGAGGGAAAGAAGAATACAGGCAAGATAGTGAATGGCATCACTTTCATGTTGAAATGTCTTTGTCAATTCTGTTCAGTATCTCAGTCATGTCTGACTCTTTGTAACCCCATGGACCTCAGCACACCAGGCCTCCCTGTCTATCACCAACTCCCGGAGTTTACCCAAACTCATGTCCATTGAGTTGGTGATGCCATCCAGCCATCTCATCCTCTGTCATCCCCTTCTCCTCCTGCCTTCAATCAGGGTCTTTTCAAATGAGTCAGCTCTTTACATCAGGTGGCCAAAGTATTGGAGTTTCAGCTTCAACATCAGTCCTTCCAATGAACAACCAGGACTGATCTCCTTTAGGATGGACTGGTTGGGTCTCCTTACAGTCCAAGGGACTCTCAAGAGTCTTCTTCAACATGACAGTTCAAAAGCATCAATTCTTTGGTGTTCAGCTTTCTTTATAGTCCAAATCTCACATCCATACATGACTACTGGAAAAACCATAGCCTTAACTTGATGGACCTTTCTTGGAAAATTAGTTTCTCTGCTTTTGAATATGCTGTCTAGGTTGGTTATAACTTGCCTTTCAAGGAGTAAGCATCCTTTAATTTCATTTATAAGTTTTTAAAATCTTGGGAAAATGGCAGTACTCACAATCTCGAAAAAAGTGAGACACTCCAGGGAATGAGGTTTTCCACTGAACAGATCTACAGAAGAAATGGTGCTTTCTGGGGATACCCAGTTTTCCTTATGGTTCCCAGAAATGATAGTCCTTTAAAAATAACATATAGATCATATGCATAAACTTCTATAATATAACATATTATCCATAATATAATATACTATTTGTAGTTCTCAAAATATGGTTTCTAGTCATAGGTAATTAAACATGATAGACCCTGATATAATACTTGTTGACTTAGGAGTTAGTATTGAATCATGCCTAATTATACTAACTAAACGTTAATTGCATTAATTTAATCACATTAACATTTGCCTTTTTTTTACTCCCCTCTCTGTCTAATTGAGACATTTGCTATGTGAACTAATTTTTGATGTAGTATGTTTCTTGACATTAGGCCTTTTTCAGACAACTGTGCCTCTGTTGTCCATCATGTTTTTACATTTGGATTCAAAATGTACATTAGTGTGATAAAATGTTTTCCTCATTATTTTCCCATGAGCTGCTTCTCATTTAGTTCAATACCTCTTCAGGGGGCTGAGACTCTATTGATTTCAAAGTGGGATCAGCATGCAGATGAGATTTGTAGACCATATTGAATAATGAAAAATTGGACTCCTCATCACCCTTCCCCAGGAGGGAAAGGCTGCATTCAGCAGAGCCAAGGAAAGAGAACATAAATGAGAAAATATAGAAACCAAGGGAACAGCAGGTAGAAGAATTAGTCATGGTTGCTCTGGAGTATAAAACTTTACCTCCAATATACTGCCAAAAACACTGAATGATTTCATATAAATGTTATTTGAGCTTTTATAGAAAACAGTTTTCTGAGATTTTCTTTTTTTATGCCCTTGCGTTTTCTTGACTATTTTTTACCCAGTTTCAGTTTCTTTAGATATGCTCAGAGGATAACATTTTTAGAGCACATTGCCAAAACTACTTACCCGCAGGAGTCCTACTGACCTTGATCAGGGCCACAAGGCAAAATCCCCCTTCTCTAACTTTGAAAATTAGCTTGATATTTCCAGTCATATTTTCATCTGGTTTTGCTATTCCACATATGAGAATTATTTCCCTGAGAGATTTGATTTACTTCTATTAATTATTATTCAAAAATATATGCTATAAAACAATTGCAAGCAAATACCAAATGAATGAAAACAGATGGCAGTGTAATCTGGAGAAAGAATTTTGCTCAGAGGTGGGAGGAGGAATGAGCAGAAAGATACAATATAGATAGAATTTTCTTAAATTGCTCTCTGAAAGTTAGCATTAAAAGTGACTAAAATAAGTTTTGCTGGCATCTCTTTTAGTTTTAAAAATGTTTATATTTTTAAGGTTAAAAAATCTATAAAAATAATCCAGAATTTAAAGAGCAAAATTAAATTATTTTATTTTATGGTCTCAGTTATATTTGAGCCTATGTTAGATCAATGAAAAGATTTGCCTAATGAATTTAGAAACTATGACATCTGAATGATAAAAGTAAGCATGAGAATTTAACAATTCTTTGAATAACTCATTAAAGATTTCCCCTAGTCTTTAAGATTCTTGTTCTAGCAGCGTTGTAGACTTTATCCACCCAAGATCAGAACAGTTGGTCAATTTCATCAACTCTTTTAGATAATGTATCTAGAAAGTGAAAAGGAGTCAAATTTGAGGACAATACCTTTCACCAGTTTGCTGCTGCTGCTGCTAAGTCGCTTCAGTCATGTCCGACTCTGTGCGACTCCATAGATGGCAGCTCACCAGGCTCCTCTGTCCCTGGGATTCTCCAGGCAAGAATACTGGAGTGGGTTGCCATTTCCTTCTCCAGATTAGGAGCGGGTATTTTGATCTCATTAACATCCACAACAAGTTGCTGAAGTAAGGACCTACTCTGGGGCCTCCGGGGCACAAGATGAACGTGTAAGGTCAAGTTCACCTGATATTAATCAGTCAAAAATACCTCTGCCTAAAAAGCCTAGTCCAAGATCCCCATGAGGCAATGTACTTAACACTTCCCAAACTCCCTTTTGAGCACAGATTACCCACTGTACTTATAGCACCAGATGGAATCTTGAAAAAAGTGTTGCAATGCAATCAGGCATCAAAGTTAAAATGAATTTTACAAACACTACTAAGACGAACTACATTTCCAAACCACTTTTGGCATATTTCTTTGGTCTCCTCCATTCATTTTGCCAGCAGTCGTTGATTTAAAAGGTTATATGAATGTGTGTATTTTTATTCGAATGTAACATTTACAGAGAAAGCACTTATGTAAATAAACCTTTGGAAAATGAGGCTGTTATGATTAAAGCACAAATGTGGGCATATGCCATGGAAAATACTGTTCTTTTTCTTTAATACTATGTTAAGGAGAAACTATTTAAATAAATCCCAAGTAAACATTTTATGCATATATTCACTATTATAGACACTCAGTTTTCCACAATATTATAGAAATGTGTGTAAGTACTTTTAAACTGGAAATATCTATCATGATTTTCCTAGCACAATGATCATAGGGAGCCTAACTCTCATATTTCATATATATATATATAAAATATATAATGTATATATATTAAAGCACCAGGGCCAGCTCCAGCTTCTACTTTTTCTGTATAATTCCACAGGTGAAACATGGAGACCTGTGATAAAGCTGCATTTAGCCAATTCTGCATTCACCAGGGAAGAACTGATCTTCAGCTTTCATTAGGTGGTAGAAATAGACCACTAGCATAAAAAGTTGTTCTTAAAAATAAAATTTTTCTGCCTGGGGACCACTGTTCTCCAGTAACTAGAATTATAGAATAGGCTAAATAAAGGCCATTTCTCTTCTCTATTTGCCCAGATGAACCACCTGAAATGCAAGTTGATTTTTTTTCAAATTCCTTTATCCCCGCAGCTTGGCAGGATTTATCCTTGAATGTTCTGTTCTGTGCACACTGCATGGAGTGCAGCCATATATTTATCTAGCAATCTTAAAAAAAATTGAGAGCTTTTAAAAAATAAAGACTATAAAGCCCATAATATTTGCCAAACTATTAACTGTGATATGCAATTGTGAGATTACTTGACAGGGAACTTCACAGAAAGCTGAAACTTCTCATTTCTATAAAGTCTTTTTTAAATCAATGGCTTCAAAGTTGTTCTCACTATGTCTGCATAAACACAGGAAAAAGTATGCAGCAATTTTAATCTGATTAAAATCTACCGGTGTCCGTTAAGTATCTACTATGTGCAAGAACATGGTTTGGTAAGTCTGTGGTCTATAACATTCATTTCTTCACCAGTTAATGAAGTTTAAACACTAACACCTCAGCTCAGCATCAACAATTCCTAAAATATTTTCCTATCTCCCATCTCCCCAATCACCAGCTTAGATTCAGGGCACTTTTGGTTTTGCAGTGTTTGTTTCTATGTCATGGCACTGACCCTCCTGGATTATAATTGCTTGCTGCAATTATTTCCTACTCTAAAAGGTTTCTCAGAGGTAAGAACTCTGTCTTTTTCTATGTTGTGCAGAGATTAGCACAATGACAGAGAGGTGAGTGAATAAATGAGTGAATCAAGACAAAGGCAAGGAGTGTGTAACCTCATAATGCAGATGAGCACAAAGTTTCCAATAGTGTAAGGTGGATTTCATAAACAGCCAAAAAGAGTTAAATAAACTGGTTATAGAGTAGTTCAGAACAATAAACAACTATGGGTGGTTAATGCTGTTCAGTCACAAAGCTGTGTTCCACTCTTTTCAACCCCATGAACTGCAACATGCCAGGCTTCCCTGTCCTTTGATATCTCCTAGAGTTTGCTTAAACCCATGTTCATTGAGTTAATGATGCCATCCAAACATCTCATCCTCTGTCACTCCCTTATCCTTCTGCCCTCAGTCTTTCTTGACCTCAAGGTGTTTTCCAATGAGTCAGCTCTAAGCATCAGATGACCAAAGTATTGGAGCTTCAGCTTTGGTATGAGTCCTTCCAATGAATATTCAAGGTTAATTTTCCTTTAAAATTGACTGGTTTTATTTCCTTACAGTCCAAGGAGCTCTTAAGAGTCTTCTGCAACGCCACAATTCAAAAAACTCAATTCTTCAGTGTTCAGCTCTGTTTCTGGTCCAACTCTCATATTCATACATGGACTACCAGCATAATGATAGCTTTTACTACATTGTCGGCAAAGCGATGTCTCTGTTTTGGAATAGGCTGTCTAGGTTTGTCACAGCTTTTCTTCCAAGGAACAAATGTCTTTTAATTTCATGGTTGCAGTCACTGTCTGCAGTGACTTTGGAGCCCAAGAAAATAAAATCTGTCACTGTTTCCACTTTTTTCCCATCTACTTGCCATGAGATGATGGAACCAGATGGCATGATCTTAGGTTTTTGGAACTATTATGTGTGTAATAAGAAAAAGTGACTTTTGAGATCAACCTTAAAAGATGATTAGGAATCCAATAAGGAGAACAGTTTTGATGATGGAAGGAAGAAGCATCACAGGAATAAGGAGAGAAGGTCAAGAAGACAACTAACACATAGCAGACATGAAGGAGGCAAAATATGGTGATTTAAACTTCAGGCTCTGGGACCAGCCAACTGAGATACCAATCCTCATAGTGGCCCACCTTTAGTACTGTGAACTTGAGCAAGCTGTCTAACATCTTTAAGTGTTGCTTTTTTTTTCCTAATTATAAAATGAGAATAACAATGGTAACTACCTCACAGAACTATAGGAAAAATTAAATGATTCCAAACATGTATCAATAACCTCAGATATGCAGATGACACCACCCTTATGGCAGAAAGTGAAGAGGAACTAAAAAGCCTCTTGATGAAAGTGAAAGAGGAGGGTGACAAAGTTGGCTTAAAGCTCAGCATTCAGAAACCGAAGATCATGGCATCCGGTCCCATCGTTTCGTGGGAAATAGATGAAAAAACAGTGAAAACAGTGTCAGATTTTATTTTGGGGGGCTCCAAAATCACTGCAGATGGTGACTGCAGCCATGAAATTAAAAGATGCTTACTCCTTGAAAGGAAAGCTATGACCAATCTAGATAGCATATTCAAAAGCAGAGACATTACTTTGCCAACAAGGGTCCGTCTAGTCAAGGCTATGGTTTTTCCAGTAGTCGTGTATGAATGTGAGAGTTGGACTGTGAAGAAAGCTGAGCGCTGAGGAATTGATGCTTTTGAACTGTGGTGTTGGAGAAGGCTCTTGAAAGTCCCTTGGATTGCAAGGAGATCCAACCAGTCCATCCTAAAGGAGATCAGTCCTGGGTGTTCTTTGAAAGGAATGATGCTAAAGCTGAAACTCCAACACTTTGGCCACCTCATGAGAAGAGCTGACTCATTGGAAAGGACTCTGATGCTGGGAGGGATTGGGGGCAGGAGGAGAAGGGGACGACAGAGGATGAGATGGCTGGATGGCATCACCGACTCGATGGACGTGAGTTTGAGTGAACTCCAGGAGTTGGTGATGGACAAGGAGGCCTGGCGTTCTGCAGTTCATGGGGTCGCAAAGAGTCGGATATGACTGAGTGACTGAATTGAACTGAACTGAACTGTAACATGTAAAATGCTTGACACATGACAAAAATTCAACAAATGAACACTACTTGTAACTCATCACAAATAGCCTCATCACTATTGTGGAATCTTTGTGCAGGGAACAATGGGCAGTACATCTTGAAGTGGATATAGTCACAATATGGAAAGTGTAAACTCCAGAATTGGGTTTACATATTATTTGTGATACTACAGGGAGAGACATAGTTTTACTTCATCTCAATTTAGTGCAGTTCATTGTACATCTGACTTGTTGACCATGAGCCCGTATCTTGTTTTTCAAATAAATGGAAATTTCTGAAGCCACGGACTGTGTGAGGCACTACATAGCACAGCACCTAGAATTTATTAAATGTCAGATAAATCATTTGTAATCCATTCCTGGACTAAAGAGATATCTTTAGACCTCCACTCTGGAAAGTCAAATATCTGATTAAAATTTTCTTTCCATCCCTTATTCAGAGGTATTCACCAAAAAACACTCCTAGATTCAAACTCCACCCCCCCCCCCCCGCACTGGAAATTGACTTGGGCACTACTAGAATCAAAAGATAAAATAAACTCTTTTTGTTCAATAGT
Organism: Madoqua kirkii; assembly: GCA_006408675.1. Taxonomy (NCBI): domain Eukaryota; kingdom Metazoa; phylum Chordata; class Mammalia; order Artiodactyla; family Bovidae; genus Madoqua; species Madoqua kirkii. Next base: position 164 of record SJYC01096367.1, on the reverse strand, counting down.
ACTTTTTACAGATAAGTTTATTCTGAGTAAAAGGTGTATTTAATAGAGAGATAACAATCTAAATTAATATAGAAGGAGTGTTATTTAACTGCAAATTAAGTCTTCCACAGTCCATGATACTATAAACCCTAACTTAGCAGGTAATTTGCCCTAAATTATTTTAG
>SJYC01096362.1:0-22397 GCA_006408675.1 Madoqua kirkii | reverse complement strand
AAAGAAGTACGTCAAGGCTGTCTATTGTTTCCCTGCTTATGTAACTTATATGCAGAGTACATCATGAGAAACGCTGGACTGGAAGAAACACAAGCTGGAATCAAGATTGCCAGGAGAAATATCAATAACCTCAGATATGCAGATAACACCACCCTTATGGCAGAAAGTGAAGAGGAGCTAAAGGGCCTCTTGACGAAGGTGAAAGAGGAGAGTGAAAAAGTTGGCTTAAAGCTCAACATTCAGAAAATGAAGATCATGGCATCCAGTCCCATCACTTCATGGGAAAAATATGGGGAAACAGTGTCAGACTTTATTTTTGGGGGGCTCCAAAATCACTTCAGATGATTATTGCAGCCATGAAATTAAAAGATGCTTACTCCTTGGAAGAAAAATCCTGACCAACCTAGATAGTAAATTTAAAAGCAGAGACATTACTTTGCCGACTAATATCCGTCTAATCAAGGCTATGGTTTTGCCTGTGGTCATTATGCATGTGAGAGTTGGACTGTGAAGAAGGCTGAGCACCAAAAAATGATGCTTTTGAATTGTGGTGTTGGAGAAGACGCTTGAGAATCCCTTGGACTGCAAGGAGATCCAACCAGTCCATTCTGAAGGAGATCAGCCCTGGGATTTCTTTGGAAGGAATGATGCTAAAGTTGAAGCTTCAGTACTTTGGCCACCTCATGCAAAGAGTTGACTCCTTGGAAAAGACTCTGATGCTGGGAGGGACTGGGGGCAGGAGGAGAATGGCACAGCGGAGGATGAGATGGCTGGATAGCACCATGGACTCGATGGACGTGAGTCTGAGTGAACTCCGAGAGATGGTGATAAACAGGGAGGCCTGGCGTGCTGCGGTTCATGGGGTCGCAAAGACTGGGACACGACTGAGCGACTGAACTGAACTGATAGATGGTGTTTTCAGGGATCCTGAGAAGATCTCAAATAGATTGACCATCCTCAAATATAAAGATAAATCTCATTTTAATTGGACCTTCTCCGTTGCGTCTCCAAAGGCAGCTGTTTTTTAAATCTGTCATCTCTATAGAAGATGAAGTAGCATCAGCTTTAGTTGCTAAGAAGATACAGGCCACAAATGCACAAAGTATAAACAAGGCTTCACCAGCTAGTAATGTGTTTTAAAAAATAAAAGTGAAAGTCCCTTAATCATGTGTGACTCTTTGTGACCCCATGAACTGCATAGTTCTTGGAATTCTCCAGGTCAGAATATTGGAATGGGTAGCCTTTCCCCTCTCCAGGGAATCTTCCCAACCCCGGGATGTTTGAACCCGGGTCTCCCACATTGCAGGCATATTCTTTACCAGCTAAGCCACAAGGGAAGCCCAAGAATACTGGAGTGGGTAGCGTATCCCTTGTCCAGCAGATCTTCTCAACTCAGGAATTGAACTGGGGTCTCCTGCATCTCAGTGGATTCTTTACTAACTGAGCTGTGAGTGAAGCCCTGGGGCTGAGAGGGCTATTGAACTTAAAAAGCCCTTAAAAGCTTAAAAAGCCATGAGGGAAGCCCTTGGGCTATTTGAACTTAAAAATTTTCCAAATGAATTCAAGGTGAGTAGGAGAATTTTGCATTACCTTTCTAGCTCATTTGCTTTCAGACACTACCAGGGAAATATAATTAAAATGTGTTTACTAAATCTCTGAAAATGAATATTTCTTAATTAAAAGGAAAATGCTTTTATCAAACAATGATACAAATCTCCTGAGAAATTCTGTAATTTTTTAAACTATGATAAAAAAGCAATGGTTGTTTACCCCTCCCCATGCTAAGTACATTCTTGTTTGATTACTCCAGTTCATAAACAAAGAATTAAAGAACAGAGAGATATGTCAGCCTTCTCAACCCTTGTAAACAATTCTTTGATAAGTGAAGGGCAAATTTGGTGGTAAGGAAATAACTCCGTCTGATGTAATGACAAGGTTTCTTTTATATTTTTCAAATGAGCTCTTTCTTGTTCTTAAAACTACCTTATCAAAGAATACTTTAAAAGGGAGATGTTTCTTTAGACAATTTGCTTGGAGCATTTTTAATGTTTTAGTATACCCAAGGTAAAAAAGAAAAAGCCCAGTTAAGACATTATGCTGAAAAAGGAGGAGGTCAACTGCTTTTTGCCCTCTATGAACAGCAGAAGAGATGTTCTAAATAGGATTTAGAATTCTATCTATTACAATGGCTTAAAGGAATATTTTTTTTACTTTGATATTACAGAAGAACACACATTCACTAAGAATGGCTAAAATCAAATTAATAAGAAGAATATGCTGCTTTCATTAATTAATTTAAATATTCTTATGTATTCGATATATTTCAATTTTTTTCTTTAATTTCTAATCATGGCATATGGTGATATGTCTGGTCTAAATCTTTAATTTTGGGGAGATGTGAAGCTAGGTTTGTTTCGATTACACATGACCTTTTGATCTTCACCTCATCTGCTTTGGAAAGTTTCCTTCCTTCTACAATGGTTTTAACTAGAAGTTATAGAGAATTCTTTCCCTCTGTTCATGATAATTCAAGTTTAGACTTTAGGTAAAACAGTTTTCTGATGTATTGTGAGATTTAAGTGTTCACCAGCATGATGAGATATCAGTCCTTACAATGTGAAACCTCCTTAATGTTTCCTTCCCTTCTTTTATCCCTCTGATGTTAGTATGTCTAGGCATGGTTCTTAGACCTCTTGTACTTTCTGTCTCCTCTATCTCTGCCTCCCTTGATGACTATATCAGTCACCTGGAGTTGCATGCCATCAAAAGCAAGATGCCTCCTAAATTCATATTTCAAGTCCCAACATTCTTACAGAACTCCAGACTTACAGGGCCAATGTCAATTTGAAATCTCCATTTGAATGTCAAATAAGCTCCTCTAATTTAGCCTAATTGAAGCTAAACTTTTGATGTACCCTAAGGAGAATATGTGAACCGTGAACTTCCAGATGTTCAAGCTGGTTTTAGAAAAGGCAGAGGAACCAGAGATCAAATTGCCAACATCTGCTGGATCACTGAAAAGGTGAGAGATTTTCAGAAAAACATCTATTCCTGCTTTATTGACTATGCTAAAGCCTTTGACTGTGTGGACCACAATAAACTGTGGAAAATTCTGAGAGAGATGGGAATACCAGACCACCTGACCTGCCTCTTGAGAAATCTGTATGCAGGTCAGGAAGCAACAGTTAGAACTGGACATGGAACAACAGACTGATTCCAAATAGGAAAAGGAGTATGTCAAGGCTGTATATTGTCACCCTACTTATTTAACTTATATGCAGAGTACATCATGAGAAATACTGAGCTGGAGGAAGCACAAGCTGGAATCAAGATTGCAGGGGGAAATATCAATAATCTCAGATATGCAGATGACACCACCCTTATAGCAGAAAGTGAAGAGGAACTAAAGGGCCTCTTGATGAAGGTGAAAGAGGAGAGTGAAAAAGTTGGCTTAAAGCTCAACAATCAGAAAATGAAGATTGTGGCATCTGGTCCCATTACTCCCTGGGAAATAGATGGGGAAACAGTGGAAACAGTGTCAGTCAGACTTTATTTTCTTGGGCTCCAAAATCACTGCAGATGGAGATTGCAGCCATGAAATTAAAAGACACTTAGTCCTTGGAAGGAAAGTTATGACCAACCTAGATAGCATATTCAAAAACAGAGACATTACTTTGCCAACAAAGGTCCATCTAGTCAAGGCTATGGTTTTTCCAGTGGTCATGTATGGATTTGAGAGTTGAACTGTCAAGAAAGCTAAATGCAGAAGAACTGATGCTTTTGAACTGTGGTGTTGGAGAAGACTCCTAAGAGTCCCTTGGACTGCAAGGAGATCCAACCAGTCCATTCTAAAGGAGATCAGCCCTGGGTGTTCTTTGGAAGGAATGATGCTAAAACTGAAACTCCAATACTTTGGCCACCTGATATAAAGAGTTGATTCACTGGAAAAGACCCTGATGGTGGGAGGGATTGGGGGCAGGAGGAGAAGGGAATGACAGAGGATGAGATGGCTGGATGGCATCACCAACTCAATGGACATGAGTTTGGGTGAACTCCGGGAGTTGCTGATAGACAGGGAGGCCTGACGTGCTGCGATTCATGAGGTCACAAAGAGTCGGACATGACTGAGAGACTGAACTGAAGGAGAAACAGAAGGCCTCACTTGTACTTTTTCTTATCTCAGTTAATGGAACCAGAATTACTCTCTCCTCCCCATCAGCCAGTGCACTCCAGCCATATTTGCCATTTGCTTGTCCTCAAACACATAAAGCTAGCTCCTTCCTCATACCACCACACTTCTGTCCCCTATGCCTGGAACATTCTTATCATAGATCTTTGCATCACTGGTTCCTTCATTTTGTTCACAGTTGTCCAAATGGCATCTCTTCAGAGGATTTACCTTTGAATCATGCCTCCAAATCAGTTATCACTCTCTTTACTCTGCCTTTCAGGTAGGATTTGAAGTTCCATTATTTATTATTTGTGTCCCTCACAAGAATGCAGACACTCTGTCCTTCATGACCCTATCTGCTGTACCTGTTAATCCACAGCAATGTATAACATATTAAAGATATTCATTAGTATTTGTTGAGTGAATGAATAAATGACACATAGGCTTTTTTGCTAAGATTTTAGCACCTTCACATGGCCAAGGCAAAAACTGCCCACGGTAGCCTACTCTTGCACTCTGGCACTGGGTGTGTGTCTTGGAAACTGCGTGTGTGTGACGCGAGTGAAAACTGAGATAGCTTTGTCTCTAAGGGGCTATGAAACTCTGGACCAAATTTTGTAAAACATAACCATGACTGATTTTAACACCAGAAGAAAGAGACTTCTTTCTGCTAAAATCCAAGTCTCCAGAAAAGCTGTTGGACCAGCAGTGGTTCTTCAGGCTGCTGTCTTGGGAATAGAAACTGGAAGATCCCTGATGCCTCTAAATGCAAGACTACCAGTGATGCTACAGAGATTAGTATAGCATGTAAGCAACTGAATTTATCTTTTATATCAAATTTGATTCTAACCCCCACATTCTCAAGTCCTAACACTAACCTGCTATATCTAAGGATCCATGATAACTAACACCATGTGAGTAATTTAAAATTACTGCTTTCAGGTAGGATGAAACCAAAAATTGAGGATAAAATGTCATAAGATTCCTTAGAATTTTTTTTATTCTAAATAGAGACATTTCTTGTTCAAAACCACAGGTTCCAGCCAAAGCATTGAATTTCAACTCAATGACACCAGCAGCTATTAGCAAATATGTGTTGGTTATAGTGGTAGTCACAAGCAAGGAGATTCTGCTAGACCAGTTCTCACCATCCTCATTTGAATGAAGAACTTTGTGCATTCAATATGACATTGTTCTATTGTTGAGATGCTAAATTGGCTATTTGAATCAAAGAAACATATGTATTTGCATATAACATAAGATTTCAGTTTTGCATACTTTACAAATATAATTCTGTTCACCATGACCTTATAGGATTCAGAAGAAAATGGATCCCAGCAAGCAAGTATGGTGGGAGTTGCAGGAAAGGGATTAATGACAGTAGCAGCAATATACTAGCTGTGGTAACTTTTTTATACCAGAGGTTACTACCTTTTTATTTTTTAATAAATAAATACAATAGGAACAACCTTGGGAAAATGAATTTTCTGGAGTAAACAATGGAAAGGAGTTATTAACCTAACACAACAAGAAATATATTGACCACAGTTAAAAATATATTCTCTCAGAATGTAGTACATAGAGTTTACTTACTAGTTCTAGTATCTCTTTGTAAAACTAAAGAAAGAAAAAAATCCAGAGGTGGGGGAGGGGGGGATGACACGCATTGATTGTTGATGTGTATTCTGCAAAAACAACATACTGAAAATGCACAAAAGTATTCAACTGTGACTATGGAGTATGTGTTACTTTACATTACATAAAATGACTCCTAAATATCCTTGTCTGTTTTAGATGTGTCAGAGTATGTAAAGGGAGTAAAATATTCAATTACTTTTTAATGTCTAAAAGTCACTCAGCAAAATGAAATCAGTGCAATTACCAAGAGCCCTCTTTAAAGGATCAGCTATATTAATTCAAGATATGCCTTCTTCCCTCAGGTAACTTTAGTTGGAAAATTGTTATTTACACTTAACCCTAGGTAGGGGTTGAATCCCATGCTTTCAAGAATAAATAAGAAATAGATCATTTTAATGATAGGCAGCAGAGATGTATAAAGTTCTGCAAAAAGCTAGATTATGAATTTAACCTGCTAAGAGATATCCACAATTTCATATCCTCAAATCCTATCTTAATGTACAGGTAAACTGATATAGATCTGTAGCAGACCAGTTAGTGCTGGTGTATTCCAGTAGTCTAATACATCCACCCACCACAGCAGAATAGAACAGAGCTGCGCTCAATTTCATAAGATTCATTGTGAACCGATTTCACAAGAGATAAATTAGGCCAAAATATTGTCCATGGTTAGACTTGACACAAGCAGGCACTGCTATAAAAACTTGCATTCTTGGTATTTTTCCAGATTTAACTAGTATGACAGGAACTTCCTCACTTCCAGGTATCATAGACATTTTCTCAATATACTTGTCAGAGGAACTCAGGGTCTGGCTCACTAAGAATCCTCAGTAGTCCTTACTGCAGAAGATTCAGATTATCTCAATTATGCTGCCACAAAGATCAAAATGAATTCTTGGGCTATGTAGTCACTGGAAAAACATATTAATAGTAAAGAAGTTATTTAGATTGTACACACAAAGGCCAGTTTTGCTGTAGTTTTTCACTTCATATGTTGAATATCACCTTGAGGAGAAATTTGCTGTCAGGACCTGATGAAAAACGGAAATAGGCACATTCCCTATTTTTCAGTTGCACAAAAGACCTTCCCAATGAAGTTGGATTCACAACTAGGATGACCTGCCTTTGACAGAGAAAACTCCTTTTTATATGTATATTTTAAGAGGATTCTCTTGTAAAGTATATTCATGTAGAAGCAAACAATAACTTTCTGATCAATATCAGATTTGTGTACTTATTTGAAGAAAAAGAAAATAATAGTCTTAACTGCTCTGTAGCAGTAAGCCAAAAAGTTTTTGGCACTATTTGCAGATTTTGACTTAAAGGTTTAATTCAAGGTGAAAATTGCACTGGGACACATCCTGAGAGAAATAGTTATGATTTTGTTCATTCTTTCCCCTTAAACAGGAAATTGCTTTTCTGACTCTACACTATTTTAACAGCAGCATAAATACAGCTCACTCCTCTGAATTCAGACATAATACTCAATGATGAAATGGGGGTGCAAGGGAGATAGCAGGTCATATGCCAGATTAGGGTGAATAAAATTGACAAACACTAGCAATCCCCAAATACATCCCTAAGTAATTCGTTGCTGGAAAAAAGAAATCCAGCAGTTAAAAAAAAATTAGACTGTTAGGTTTAGAAGGCAAGCAACTGCTTTGCTACATGTCTTTAGGTAAGGTAAGGTGAAGTCACTCAGTCGTGTCTGAGTCTCTGCGACCCCGTGGGCTGTAACCTACTAGGCTTCTCCATCCATGGAATTCTCCAGGCATGTCTTTAGGAGGATATATTAAACATGTTACCACACTAGAGATATCTACAAATATTAGTTGTAAACTGGAAAATTAAATAAGTTTAATTGCTTCAATGACATTCTTATATTATTTGCCTATAGTAAATATTTGAAATATTATCTACATTTCGTTGAATCTCAAAGGTGATAAAAATTAGTTATATCTAGGGACAGATATTTTTATAACTTTACATTTTGCCTTTTTTTTTATGGCCAATTTGGCATTATTGGGGCTTTCCTGGTGGCTCAAATGATAAAGAATCTGTCTGCAATGCAGGAGACTGGGTTCAACTGTTGGGTTATGAAGATACACCAGAGAAGGAAATGGCAATCCTCTCCAATATTCTTGCCTGGGAAATCCCATGGACAGATGAACCTGGCAGGCTACTGGGGTTGCAAAGAATTGAACACAACTGCATGATTAATACTTTGGCATGATTAACTTCTGCCTTAAACTACACATTTCTGGCAAGGAGAATGTTTTTAAATTGAAACTAATATGATCACTAATAGAGGAATATAGGACATGAATGATGTTTATCTTTCTTCCCCAAATAGAAATTTTTCTACATCAAATTAACTCAACAGCAGATTCTCTTCCTGTTATGGGCATGGTGAAATTGAAGGACAATGATTTTAGGGGAAGGTTCAAGTGCAGACTCTGTCACTTTCAGATAAAATATCTTTAGGTAATTCATTTGACATCTTCACATCTCACTTTCATCAATTACAAAAGAGATATACTAACATATGTACTTAAGGACATTGGAAGAATTCAGTGAGATAAGTGTACATAAGCAGTTGATTAGTTTGTGGTCTATAATAGATACTCAATAAATGTTAGTTCTTTGGAAACACATATGTAGGTTGGGAAGATCCCCTGAAGAAGGGAAAGGCTACCCACTCCAGTATTCTGGCCTGAAGAAAACCATGGTCTGTATAGTCCATGGGGTTACAAAGAATCGGACATGACTGAGCTACTTTCACACACACACACATAGGTTTTATGGTCCTGGGTTTATTTTATAGCCAGGAAAACTGCAACTTACAGAGATGAGTGTGTAGTGGCTACTATAACATCAGTGACCTATTTAGAGGCAGAGTGAACCTAGAATCTGATCTTCTGACTTATTGAAAGTGAAAGTGAAGTCGCTCAGTCATGTCAGACTCTTTATGGACTGTAGCCCACCAGACTCCTCTGTCCATGGAATTTTCCAGGCAAGAGTATTGGAGTGGGTTGCCATTTCCTTCTCCAGGGGATCTTCCTGGCCCAGGGATCGAGCCCGGGTCTCTCTCATTGCAGACAGACGCTTTGCTATCTGAGGCACCAGGGACGTTTCTGACTTATTAGTTAACATACATAGAGTGGGTTCAGGGCTTCCCAGGTGGCGCTAGTGGTCTCCGGCTGCCAGTGCAGGAGACCTAAGAGACACAGGTTCCATCGCTGGGTCAGAGAGATCTTCTGGAGAAGGGCATGGCAACCCACTCCAGTATTCTTCCCTGGAGAATCCCTTGGACAGAGGAGCCTGGTGGGCTACAGTTCATGAGTTTGCAAAAAATTGGACATAACTAAAGCAACTTAGCACATATTGGATAACAGAAGGCTAACTATAACAGGAATAAAACTTTGAAGCAGACCTAAACTCTGACCCAACTAACAAGCCTTTATCCTCTGAGCCTCAGTTTCCTTATCTAGAAAATTGACAAAATAACTACCTACCTCAAAAAGTTACCATAAGAATTAACTGAAGTATTAGATGTAGATAATGTAGCAGTATCTAGCAGGTAATGTTTAGAGCACAACAGAAGGTAGTCATTATTATTAACCATGATAAAGAGTTTATTAAAAGGAATAAAAAAGAGAAATGTCTATTTTTATTCTTTGTTTAAGAGATTAGCTCATGTTGTGAGGACATGGCTGGGAATGGCTAATCTTGTGTTGGCATCATGGAAAGTACTATGAGATAACCCCAAACAACAAATCCCTTACCCTTGAAGAGCTATTGGGGAAAATAACACAAGAAAAAAATTGTTATTGACACTAGCAGTGTTTAAATATCAAGTGAGATAAATAGAAGGCTGATAAGTTAAAATGATGGAGAAATAGATCAATGGTTTTTTTGCTGAAATGACCAGAAAAATTTCACAGAGGAAGTAGAACTGAAATCAAACCCAAGAGCAGATCTATTTAAAGAAACTTTAGTTATGTTTTCTCTTCTTCCTATAGAAATGTTGAAAAATAGCTGCAGATGTCAGAATTATGAAAAAGAATTTGAATTTTCTTTGGGGAGTTATGAGGAAATACAACTTTTTGGCTGAAGACTGATGGGCAAATATTCTACATGAATATCACAAAGATGAGCACAGCTTCAGTTTCCTGTCTGTGCATGTGTGCATATGATTGTGTGTGGGTACATATGCACAATTTTTCATGAGTTTGCTCACTTACACTCCAGAAACATGCACTGTTTTTTAAACCAATGCAATGCACATTGTAAGTATTCCTTTTTCCAAAGCACAACAGAGTAAGTGTCTCATCAAGTTATTTCTCAACAGCATCTCCATGGACAATTAATACATCCATTAAAAATGCTGGCAGTGTGTCTGGTTTGGTTACTGTTTTGATGTGCTTTCTAATGGTGCTGCTTGCCTTTGGCAATAATTGTAATTCAATTTATGCCTCTAAAAAATCACCCAATCCTATTGCCTATGCATTTTCACAAAATATCTTTTCTCTGTAGAGTTAATCAGCCTTACATTGAATGTTTTCTATTACCTAGATTTCACTGCATCGCCCAATAGCTTTCAAGTTGAACAAGTCTGCATTCCAGAAAGCAAACACATTAGAAATAAAGTGACCAACCTTGAGTGGATGACAGGAGATGCCACTCATAAAAATAGTGACTTGGCTCTATTATGAAGATTGAAGTGTGTGGGTATGTGTGGGTGTGTGTTTTGTTCTGGATAAAGAAACTTTTAAATCTTCCATGATATAAACACAATTCTATGGTAACATTTAAAACAATTGTATGCATAACTTCATTTTACTTTCATCCAGACTTTAAAATGTGTTTGAAAAATGTTCTCAAGGCAAATGTATATACATAACCACTTTGTCAAGCAGTCTTAATATGGAGAAGTATAAATAAGAAATAACTCTTTTCTCTAATCACCATTTTCAGTTATGTTCTGTATAATCTTCCTGGGCTTTGATGTTATTTTGGGCCAATTCTATCACCTTCGATAATGTAGAAGTTTAATTCAAATCTATTAGTGTTTTACATGCTGCTAAAAGAGCAAGAACTGGAACCCTGATTCAGTTTCAGAGCCTTGACCTAGAACCCTGACCCTAACTACAGCAGGCAAAGGTAAGACATGAACTGAGCCATCTCTTTCTAGTCCCCCTTTCAATACCAACTGTCAAGTTTGGGGTAGAAAGAAGGGAGCAGAAAAGAGATGAAAGTCTCTTTCCTTACCTGGACAGCCTTTGTGTTTCTTCACTGGTTTTGTTCCTTTAGTGAATCTAATGTGCTCGTTATCAATGCTCAGAATGTGTCTGAGACCAAAAGCTAAATCACGAAACATCACTTTATAAAATGTGGCCCTTGGACTGGTGGCATTGGTATCACCTGGAAGACTGTTAGACGCTCAGCCCCCATACATGCTGAATCAAAACCTGAATTTTAACAAATGCCCAGGTGATTTGTATACACATTAAAATGTAAATTATTTTGGTTCAAAGCAGCTCTTTTTACTTCTCTTCTGCTCCAGATTGATATACTTTTAACGTATAATGCGAATAGATTACTAGAAACACATTTAAAAAAAAAAAGCAAAGCACCAAGCTAAGTTTTGTTATTTAATTCAATAGACCAGGATGGAATAAGAAGAACCAAATCTGCTCTCCCACCAGAAACATATATAAAATGAGTTATTTTCAAACATTAGACAACAGGCAACACAGGTCTTTGCTTCCTAAGAGAAGGAAAACAAACAAGAGGAGCCTTATTATCACCTGCCTACCTAGAGATGTGGTACAGGAAGGGGGCACCCACGCAGCGCAGAACAGGCTCACAGAATTGAGGAGTCAAAGCGTCACAATTCAGTGAGGTTGGGGGAGCTTGACTTTATGGGCAGAGTCCTGGCAAAGAGGTAGTGAGGAAGAGAAAGTGCACTGGAAATCTCTTTGTTTCTGAATTCTAATTTAGGCATTAGCTGTACATTATGTTGGAATATCATGAGGCTGGGCAGAAACTGTCAAGGGCCTCTAAGATGAGCAAACCAGAAGTTCATACACAGCTGGGAGATTTTTCAGTTCCAACCAACAAGAAGGGGGAAACGTTTTCTATATTTTTCCCTCCTCAAACTCAGACATAGAATTTCCAGATTAACTTAGGAGAAAATTAGGAGAAATGGCTCTTAAAAATTCTAAAAGACAGGTTTCTCTCTTTACAGATCAGCAATAATTTTATCTTAACAAAATAAAACCATAAGAAATTATTATTCAAGTTCAGTTCAAACAAAAGGGGAAAATAATCAGCAATCAGGGAGAATGTAATGAAAATTTTATTTGAGTAGCTGAAAGCAGACAGAGCTTTTAGTGTCTTTTGGTGTTTTCAGACCATCCTTTATTAACTACAGTTTTTATCCAGAAATCTGGGAAAGTCTGCTTCTTGGACAGAGTATTATGTGTGGAAGAGGCCTTCCACATTAAGCATAAGTGTTACCTGTTACTATTTGAAGTGATCGTCCCTTGTGTGTTCTTTAGTTCTTTAACTATTCTAGAAGTGATCAGAAACCAGGAAAACCTAGGCAAGTAGTCTCTAACCAGCCCTTAGGATGTGGAAACCCGGCTAAAATCCAATCTCAGGTATAGTATGCTTTAATCATATGAAAGTTTTCTGTAAGTTAAAACTTTAAATGTCAGAAAATCCATTTATAAGTCACAAGACAATTCCAGGACTAAAGTCAATTCAGCTGTAGATTTGGCAAACACAAAATAAAACCTCTAAATATGGACCTAGAATATTTGGATTTGAGTTGCAAATACGGCAGTTAATAGTTCTTTGATCTAGAAGTAATGAGCTGTATTTTCTTGAAATGTATCCATTGTAAAATAATGAAAAAATTAAGTACAGTAGTTAATTAATATGAAAGTAGTAGAAAATGTTATGTGTGTTATTTGCATATATGTATTTTTTTTTCAAATAAGCAAGCTCTTATACACCAGCTAGTATACACTGAGCACTGTTTTATGCATCTTTCTTTTCATAAATATTAACTCATTTAAGTCTCATTTTACAGATAAGGAAACTGAGTTATAGGGAGGTTAAGTAACTTGCCCAAGGTAACACACAGTTAATAAGTGGTAGAGCTGAGATTAAAATCCCAAAAGCCTGGTTTCAGAGTCTGAACTAATCCAGGTTTTCTATGGTCTTTGAGAGCAAAAAATCAGCTTTGTTGGTGAGCTTCTGGATCTTTCTGACTTGCACTCAAGAATGAGTTTCTTGAGTCACTGCTTTGCTTTGGCAGAGTCTGTGATTGCCTTCAGTGTGCTAGTGAGGGATTAAAAAAAAAAAAAAAAACGCACATAGAAACCAAATCTTAGAGTCAAATTATTGTGAACTCATGGACCCACTTTTTTGCGTATCTTTTGATTTTGTTTGTTTTGTTTTGATTTTTTTGGTTTTGCTTTCTTTTTATGGTGAATAGATGGGCATTTTATAATGGAAAGTGAGTCATGCAGACAACTCTCAAGAATATCCTTTGAAACAAATTATCCAGAGTCTCTGGAAAACAGTCACCACTTGAGCTAGATAATAATGATTCACAGTTGAAAAGGGGTGGCTCAGAGGTTAAAAAAAAAAAAAATCTGCCTGCTAGTGCAGGAGATGAAGCAGACATAGGTTCAATCCCTGGGTCAGGAAGATACCCTGGAGGAAGAAATGGCAACCTGCTCCAGGATTCTTGCCTGGAAAATTCCATAGACAGAGCAGCTAGGCAGGCTACAGTCCATGGGGTTGCAAAGAGTCAGACACGACTGAGTGACTGAGCGTGCACGTATGCATTTATGATCACCACAGTCTCACATGGCAGATTTATAATGATCTTATTTTACAGAGGAGAAAATGAGAACTTGGACTGAATTTCTAGGCAATATATTAGCAGATCAGGGTGCACTTCTGTGACCTGAGAATCTCTGAGTGCGTGACTATCTTAATGGGGCCCCCATGATCAGGGAGCTGACTGATGTATTCATAGAAGTTCACTGTAGCAGATGCTGGTGATACCCCCGGCTGTATTTCCCTGGACCTACATGAGTTGCCTGCAGCCACAGGGAAGTTTCTGGCCCACTGATAGTTTCCCACCTCAGACATAGTTCTCTCTCTTCTTCTCCATCTGAGGGATTTCTCAGGCACCATCAGGCAAACCTGATCATGTACAGAGTTTATGCCCATTCTGGGTGTGACCTCTCTCTACCAGTAGGAGATGGGAGTCTGAATAACATGTCCCCATTTTCTAATGGGAGAATGAAGGTAACATTTAAAAAAGATTGTTTGGCAACCATGCAAACCATCCATGACATAGATTAGTAATTTTCAAAGTTTGTCCTGAAGTGAGTAGCTATTGTTTGGCTCTGATGGCCTCCTGTGTAACCACAGATTGATCCAGAAATGTAAGATCTTTCTTTAGTTCTTCCTAGTGAAAGACATAAAATTCTAAAGACTTTCTTATTTTCATACTGTTAAAGGAATTTAGTAGTAACTACACAGTTTCTAAATTTAGTGTTCATGATGCTGTGAAAGTGCTGCACTCAATATGATAGCAAATTTGGAAAACTCAACAGTGGCCACAGGACTGGAAAAGGTGAGTTTTCATTCCAATCCCAAAGAAAGGCAATGTCAAAGAATGCTCAAACTACTCATTGCACTCATCTCACACACTAGTAAAGTAATGCTCAAAATTCTCCAAGCCAGGCTTCAGCAATATGTGAACCATGAACTTCCAGATGTTAAAGCTGGTTTTAGAAAGGGCAGAGGAACCAGAGATCAAATTACCAACATCTGCTGGATCATTGAAAAAGCAAGAGATTTCCAGAAAAAAAACATTTCTGCTTTATTGACTATGCCAAAGCCTTTGACTGTGTGGATCACAAGAAACTGTGGAAAATTCTGAAAGAGATGGGCATACCAGACCACCTGACCTGCCTCTTGAGAAACCTGTGTGCAGGTCATAAAGCAACAGTTAAAACTGGACATGGAACAACAGACTGGTTCCAAATAGGAAAAGGAATACATCAAGGCTGTATATTGTCATCCTGCTTATTTAACTTTTATGCAGAGTACATCAAGAGAAATACTGGGCTGGAGGAAGCACAAGCTGGAATCAAGATTGCAGGGGGAAATATCAATAACCTCAGATATGCAGATGACATCACCCTTATGGCAGAAAGTGAGGAAGAACTAAAGAGCCTCTTGATGAAAGTGAAAGAGGAGAGTGGAAAAGTTGGCTTAAAGCTCAACATTCATAAAACTAAAATCATGGCATCTGGTTCCATTACTTCGTGGCAAATAGATGGGGAAACAGTGGAAACAGTGTCAGACTTTCTTTTGGGGGGCTCCAAAATCACTGCAGATGGTGACTGCAGCCATGAAATTAAAAGACACTTAGTCCTTGGAAGGAAAGTTATGACCAACCTAGATAGCATATTAAAAAGCAGAGATATCACTTTGCTGACAAGGTCCACATAGTTAAGTTTATGGCTTTTCCATTAGTTATATACAGATGTGAGTTGGACCATGAAGAAAGCCGAGCACCAAAGAATTGATGCTTTCAAATTGTGGTGCTGGAGAAGATTCTTCAGAGTCCCTTGGACTGCAGGGAGATCAAACTAGTTAATGCTAAAGGAAATCAATCCTGAATATTCAGTGGAAGGACTGATGCTGAAGTTGAAGCTCCAATCCTTTGGCTACCTGATATATGAAGAGCTGACTCATTAGAAGAGAACCTGATCCTGGAAAAGATTGAAGGCAGGAGAAGAAGGGGGTGAGAGAGAATGAGATGGTTGAATGGCATCACTGACTCAACGCACGTGAGTTTGAGCAAGCTCCAGAAGATGGTAAAGGACAAGGAAGCTTGGCATGCTGCAGTCCACGGGGTTGCAAAGAGTCAGACACAACTTATCAACTGAACAACTATAAGAAAAGTGGAATAGAATTAAAAGTTCAAGGATAATCAGTGTAAAACAATGTAAAATATTTGTCAAAAAGAACTTATACTGTTTATATATTTCAGTGATATATTTCTCATTAGTGAGTTGAATAGCTTCCAGTGAATTCATGTAAAAAGATAATGAAGATTTATTTTTAAATGTCAACATTCACAGTATACCATAAATTACTAACTTTGTAAGAATTTAAGATAGAAAACTCAAATTAACCTAATGAGAAGCAAGAAGGGATTTTTTTCCAAAGATCTTCTAGGTTCAAAGACCTAGATATAGGAACCATCTTTTGATCATCCAGAGCTAAAAGAAGGTTGTGAACTCAGATCATGTTATTACAGCCGCTCATAGAATTGCCTTCACTGAATTTCATTTTAGCAATGTCTCCAGCTCTTATTAAAAATAATTACAGGAACAGCCATATGGAATCCATCACTTCAGAGGAATGCTATTAAAGGCAGTATATACCGTGTCACAAAGTGCCTTATAAACAAAGTTCCACATGAAAAATTTCTTTTGGAATTCTGTTCTAGGAAAAGGTTTGCTTCCCTTGAGTAGTTAGTGTGCTTCTTCCTTTCTTATCATAAGTCTTATAATGCTGGCTATATCTTCCTTCTTGCTTTGGCTTCCAGGAAGTTTGCCGCTAAATCTGAGGTTAGAACAAAAGAATGATTTCAGTCCTAACAGATTACACAAGTTTGCTACAGTCCCATCAATCTATTCTTATGTATAACTTCTTCCTCCTAGGTTTTATTCTTAATTCTCTTTGCCCTGATTTTATGATGCATATTTGTTAACCTGTCCTCAAATCTTTGGGGAGACAAGTTGGGGAGTCAGGACATGAATAAATGTGAATTTGAATAATAAATATTCTTCTCAACAAGATATCCACAGGCAAACCACACACTTGTTTCTCAGTATATTTTTATTCTGTGTTGGGGAGGAAAAATCACCAAAACAAGGACCCTCAGAGGTAAGATCAGGACACCATCATTATTCCCAGGTAATGCTTTCTTTTAATCAGTGTCTTAAGTAAGCATACTCTGTGCATTTATTTCTTGGTATGAGCACAGGAGTCGATCTAACCCTTGACTGCTGTATCCACTTAACAGGACTTAACAGTTTTCATGAAATAAAATTTCCATCAGATTCAGCAGTGTCTATTGTATCTACAAAAGGTTATTGCAGTTCAGTCATGCATGCAACTCTTTGTGACCCCATGGACTGTAGCACACCAGGTTCCTATGTCCTCTACTATCTCCCAGAGTTTGCTCAGATTCATGTGCATTGAACCAGTGATGTTGTCTAACCATCTCATCCTCTTCTCCTTTTGCCTTCAGTCTTTCCTAGCATCCAGGTCTTTTCAAATGAGTCGGCTCTTCACACTGAGGTAGCCAAGTATTGGAGCTTCAGCTTCAGCATCAGTCCTTTCAATAAATATTCAGGGTTGATTTCCTTTAGGATTGGCTGGTTTGAGCTCCTTACCATCCAAGAGACTCTCAAGAGTCTTCTCCAGTACCACAATTCAAAAGCATCAATTCTTTGGTGCTCAGCTTTCCACTCCCCCCTCCCAAAAAAGGTGGGCACATTTAATAGTAGTAGGTCAAACCAAAACTTCTTGCCAAGAAAAAAATATCTAAAATACACCTATTCAGAAAAAATAATTTGATCTCCTTTTAGTGAAATCTGATTTACTGTGATAATCCCTTTCCTTCAGGTTTTGTCTCAAATGCATGACCTCTTCTAATCAATTATTGTGGAAGGAGTCATGCCAGCAGCATACTGATGAGTGAGGAGAAATCCCTCTTGCCCACACCGCTGGTTCTGCCTTCATCCCTACAGTCTCCTCAGCTCACCTCCACTCAAGATACCTGCTTCTTGGCCTTTCCTCATCCCGTTTCCACTTCTGAGAGACTGGCACTTTGTAACCATCTGACTTTCCCAGCTCAACCATATTTTCTTCAATCAGTGTATAAATATTCAAACCAAGTTGAAATACTAGAAATACAGAGATAAATGCCAATTATAAAATTGAATATTTATAATTGAATGTATAATTGAATATTAACTGATATTTTATAATATTCATTGAATATAATTGAATATTCCAGAGACAAGAAGAAAATCTGTGAACATGGGAGAGACTTCCATCAAGAATTTGGTTTGCTCCTGGCTTCTTTTCCCATTGGGTACGTCTCTAAGCCCTATTTAATACTCTATCACAGGGGTCCTCAACCTTTTTGGCACGAGGGACTGGTTTTGGAGAAGACAATTTTTCCATGGGCCAAGGCAGAGGATGGTTTTGGGATGATTCAAGCATTGCATTTATTGTGCACTTTATTTCTGTTGTTATTACATCAGCTCCACCTCAGATCGTCAGGCTGGGGACTGCTGCTGTATATCATCGGAGAAGGCAATGGCACCCCACTCCAGCACTCTTGCCTGGAAAATCCCATGGACGGAGGAGCCTGGTAGGCTGCAGTCCATGGGGTCGCTAAGAGTCGAGCTCGACCAAGCGACTTCACTTTTGCTTTTCACTTTCATGCATTGGAGAAGGAAATGGCAACCCACTCCAGTGTTCTTGCCTGGAGAATCCCTGAGACAGAGGAGCCTAGTGGGCTGCCGTCTATGGGGGGTCGCACAGAGTCGGACACGGCTGAAGCGACTTAGCAGCAGCTGCAGCGTCTGTATATCACACCACATTGCATGCCTCACACTTTCACTTCTACTCTATCATTTAAATAAATCCTATCATCACATAAACACATGCATACACAGACATACACACATGTACACACATATCACACAAAAGTTAATAGACTTTATGTATATGATTACCAGATATCTTCTCTAAGGGGGTATCAATGGGACATTTGTTTGCCACGCAGAAAAATCTGACTTAAACTGGGAAGTTCATTAATTGGGAATAGAAATAAGTGCTTACTTACTCATAGTAATAATTCCTAACTAGGGGAAATTTTAAATCTATGTAAAGATGGATAAAGGGGAAACAAATAGGCCCTTGAGATATATGCAGTAATAGGGAGACAAAATGTTATCCACCAGATTGTATTCGTCATTGAATTTTTTTAATGAATATATAAAAATATCACATTAGGGTATGCTTCCAAAGGTATGACTATGTAATAAAAAGTGACAGTTACTACCTCTGAGGAGTGTGGGTCCAGGCAACTGGTGGAATAATGTATTTCACTAACTACTGTGTAGAGGTTTGACTAGTTAAATTTAATCACAGGAGCTAGAAAACAGTGAAAATATTAGTCATTTCCAACTCTTTGCAACTCCATGTACTGTAGCCTACCAGGCTCCTCTATCTATGGAATTCTCCAGACAAGAATACTAGAATGGGTTGCCATTCCCTTCCCCAAGGTATCTTCCCAACCCAGCAATCAAACCCATGTCCTCTGCATTGCAGGCAGATTCTTTACTGTCTGAGTCAGCAGGGAAGCTCGAATTGCTATATAATTCCCAAAGGAAAACAGTGAACTAGATAATACTGAAGTGAGGAGTCTGTGAGGCCACAGATGAGGGAAGAGGACTCTAGATTGCCCTTTACTCCCATCATCACCCAATGATTGTCCCCATTAGTCCACAATGAATTTACAAAAAATGATTTTTTAAAATTGTTTGCTTTGTTGTGATGGATTTAAATTTGCCCTACAGATATTGAGGTTAATTCTCAATAAAAAATTGAGGTTACATATCCTCAGAAAATATCAATCTTAAAAAAAAAACTCCATCACTTTGTTTATAGCACAATGATTTGTTAAATTAGACAGTGAAGTGACAAGATATTAGAATGTTTCTTTTTTAAATTTTTTGTTTATTTTATTTATTTACTTTGGCTGTGCTGAGCCTTCATTGCTGCTCAGGCTTTTCTCTAGTTGCAGCGAATGGGGGTTACTCTCCAGTTGCAGTGAGCAGCCTTCTAATTGTGATGACTTCTCTTGTTACTGAGCATGGGCTCCAGGGTACCCAGGCTTCAGTAGTTGTGGCGCCTAGGCTCTAGAGCACAGGCTCAATAGTCGTGGCACATGGGCTTAATTGTTCTGTGGCATGTGGGGTCTTCCTGGATCAGGACTTGAACCCGTGTCTCCTGCATTGGCAGGCGGATTCCTGAGCCGTTGGAATGACTCAGGAGTTTTTCCTGAGCCATCAGGATACTCCCAGAATGTATTTCTGAAAGCCCATTAACACTGTATTCTGTATGTACAATGTTCTACACTATGAAGATCCAAAAGATGCTATATTTTACAACCATAATGATCCCTTGGATGTAGACAAAAGTCACTGGATAGGAACACAACTAGCCTTCAGTATATTGATAGGGTCAGTATACTACCCCCAAATACACCACCTTGCAAATTAACTATTTTATGCTAAAAAGAGTCTGGGGAAATAGCAGAAGCAGGAAGATTACTCTGACCTTCCCACCTCCCCCATCTGTCCAGAAATTGATCATAAAACTCTCATGTGAAAAGTACCCTCCATGCACCAGGAGGAAAGAAGACATCCTTGTCATCAGAGACAGGAAACTTGGGGCCAAGAAATCTGTACAATAAACCTTGTTCAACTAACCCTTAACTTTCCTAGTTACTTCTTCACTGTTTCCCTTTATCTGTGTCCCAAGCTTCTCTATCTTGTCAATTTTCCATGAGTTTCTTTTTCCTTGTCTAAACGGTATAAACACTTATTGTTCTGGTCATTTCTTTGGGTCTTTATTTTCTGGGAATTGCTCTCATGCATATATAAAAATTTAATAATATTTATAAGCTTAAAGCTGAAACTACAGTACTTTGGTAACCTCATGCAAAGAGTTAACTCACTGGAAAAGACTCTGATGCTGGGAGGGATTGGGGGCAGGAGGAGAAGGGGATGACAGAGGATGAGATGGCTAGATGGCATCACTGACTCAATGGACATGAGTCTGAGTGAACTCTGGGAGTTGGTGATGGACAGGGAGGCCTGGCGTGCTGTGATGCATGGGGTTGCAAAGAGTCGGACACGAATGAGCAACTGGACTGAACTGATATGCTTTTCTCTGATTAATCTGTCTTTGGTAGTTTAATTTTTAGACCAAACCAGAGATCCAAGAGGATCAAGAAAAATTTTTCCCTCCTTCACAATCCATATGTTTAAACTCTCAGTTGAACTGCCACTCTTCCTTCATTCAGTTCAGTTCAGTTCAGTTGCTCAGTCGTGTCCGATTCTGCGACCTCATGAATCGCAGCATGTGAGGCCTCCCTGTCCATCACCAACTCCCAGAGTTCACTCAGACTCATGTGCATCGAGTCAGTGATGCCATCTAGCCATCTCATCCTCTGTCATCCCCTTCTCCTCCTGCCCCCAATCCCTCCCAGCATCAGAGTCTTTTCCAGTGAGTTAACTCTTTGCATGAGGTTACCAAGTGCATCGAGTCAGTGATGCCATCCAGCCATCTCATCCTCTGTCGTCCCCTTCTCCTCTTGCCCCCAATCCCTCCCACCATCAGGGTCTTTTCCAATGAGTCAACTTTTTGCATGAGGTGGCCAAAGTATTGGAGTTTCAGCCTCAGCATCAGTCCTTCCAAAGAACACCCAGGACTGGTCTCCTTCAAGGTGGACTGGTTGGATCTCCTTGCAGTGCAAAGGACTCTCAAGAATCTTCTCCAGTACCACAGTTCAAAAGCATCAATTCTTCGGTGCTCAGCTTTCTTCACAGTCCAAATCTCACATCCATACATGACTACTGGAAAAACCATAGCCTTGACTAGACGGACCTTTGTTGGCAAAGTAATGTCTCTTCTTTTCAATATGCTATCTAGGTTGGTCATAATTTTCCTTCCATGGAGTAAGCATCTTGTAATTTCATGCCTGCAATCACCATCTGCAGTGATTTTGAAGCCCTGCCGGGGTCCAGCCCCAGTGGATCCAGGGTAATTCAAAGGGGAGATGGAGTAGACGTCCTAGGAAAAAAGCTTATTTAGTTACAGATAGAGAGGGATTAGAAAATTAGCAGAGAAAAAGATGCTGAATAACTTGGTTTACATGAAACACCAATCACCACCTACATAGGCCACAGGTGTCTTTTCATTCTCTCGAAGGAGAGGAGGCACTGAGACCTCCACAGTCCAATCTTAGAAGCCCAGGCAGAATTAGTAGGCTTGGTGAGTACCCATAAACCAGATGGGAATTCAGCCAGAAAATAGTAGGAGATACTAGTGGAGAAAAAGATGCTGAATAACTTGGTTTACATGTGATACAAATAAAATTCCAAAACAAGGAATTTGCATCATCTACGTTGGGCCACCGGCACCACTTGAATATCGGAAAGTGCCCTTCCTTGGGCTCCTTTTCGCATGGAACTTGAAAGCCAGGGCAAGTAAGTAGAATTGGAGGGCAACCACACTACAGATGGGAATTCAGCCAGAAAAACAGAGAGCAAGAAAGAAACAACACAGGGGAATCAGTCTTTCCAGAAACTGATCTGATTTCTTTATTTTCCAGGTTTGTTTGTATACCTTTTGTTATACATAGGGATGAATACAGAGTCAAGTGGGGGTCAGCAGA
>SJYC01096359.1:0-14894 GCA_006408675.1 Madoqua kirkii | reverse complement strand
TAATGATTTATTTACATATATTATCTAATCTAATGTTTATGACATA
This sequence comes from Madoqua kirkii, assembly GCA_006408675.1. Classification (NCBI taxonomy): domain Eukaryota; kingdom Metazoa; phylum Chordata; class Mammalia; order Artiodactyla; family Bovidae; genus Madoqua; species Madoqua kirkii. The sequence goes on along the minus strand of SJYC01096359.1, from coordinate 14,848 downwards.
TCTATGTAAGATTGTAAATTAAAGATTGCAAATTATGTGGCATAATAGGGATTTAGATCCAGTTCTGCATAATTCCAAAAGCTTTCTATGATATTAATTTTTTTCTGTGTTGGTATGGAATATACAATACATGCAAGAAAGTACATTAAATACAAATTCAACTTAAAAATGATATTAAAGCAAATATCCATTTCACCACCATTCTGATCGAAACAAAGGACACTTTTAGCTCCTGCAGAAGCACCAGGTGTCTACTTCCTCTTCACAAACCCCCTCTACCTTGGGAGGTTAAGAAATAAAATAGTCTACCTGATTTGTGTATGTCTTTGCCTGTCAAGACCAGCTCGACAAGCAGGGTTTCCGAAAGCGCAATACGGAGAGAGAATGAGAAAGCAGACACAAAAATTCAGAGAAAAGCGAGGATCAGGGGACCAACACTGCTTCAAGGTGAAGGTGACGAAACTGAATTCAAGCCAGCTTTATTATGCCTTCAGCCGTGAATGAAAGAATATACGGGGAGTTACACTATAACTTATGTGGCCTTCAGGGACAAAGAAGAAAATGATCATTAACCTTTGAGTAATCAAGAAACAGTAACCAATAACAAATCAGTAACTAAGACTGATATTCTTATCTATAGATTTTCCACCAGATATGTAAAACGTGACTCTGAGAAGCCAGTTGAGAAACAGTCTGGGGTCGCAGGATCATATCTTGTTTTCAAGATTATGAACTGTTCCCTCTGGACTTGTTCCAAGAGTCTCATGCCTTATAGCATCCAGTTTATCAATATTTAAAAATTTACTTTGTGGCCCTTGTCAGGGCCTGCTTTTCTTTTATTCTTCCTGTCTCCTACACTTGCCTGTAAAAATATTTCCTTCTTTTCATTGCTGAGTAGTATTCCATTGTGTGGATATACCACATCTTTTTACTTATTCACCTGTCAAAAGGCTTTTGGGTTGTTTCCAATAAAGTTGAAGATATGTAGACAGACCCAATGAGCTAGCAATTTCTCAGTTATACATCTTAGGGACAATTTTTACATGTGCCTCAAAAGATGTGTAAGAATAAGATAAGAATCTTTGTAGTAGCATTATTCGTAACAGTCCGAAATTGGAGAAAATCCCCAGGCCTATGAATAGTATTAATAAAACAAATAATAAATTGCAGTATGTTACATACAGCCCCTCTCCACCTTGAAATATAATCACCATCTTCATTTTTATGACCATCATCAGTTTTAAGATTATCATTCACTTTGTTTTACTCAGAACTTCTGTGAGATTTATATAAATCTATTCATCATGTATAGATTCATTCATATCTTTCTCCTTTTGGTCAATAGTATATTTTTAATATTTATTGATACTCTTGTAATAGTTATAGCTCTTTAATTTTCATTGCTACATGAAATGAAATCTCTATGTAATATTAATTTGCTACATCCTTAAAGAAGTGTTCAGATATTCAAACAAAAATGGCTTTAGGTTAAAGAATACAACATTAACAGGGACCCAAAGAGGATCAAGCACTTTAGAAATAACATAAGAAGGCAAAAATTAAGACAATATGGCTGAACGTCAGAAGATGTTGACAAGTCATATTATAATAATCTTTTCCAAAATCACACACACATACCACATACACACATGTATGCACATACTCAAGTTAGACTTCAGTTTTACGAGAAGAAACTTTAATTTTTCACAGATATGGTACATAATTTTTAAAGAAATCATTAGTCTTTTATACAATTAATGACTTAAATTGTGCTGTTCCTCTTTATAGGTATTAGGATTTTGTATGTGTAATTTCATTCTATATTTAAATAAAATATCCCCCTTAGGTTCAATTGCTTCCTTTTTTCCCGTGTTTTCTCATTTCACACTTTTCACTTTTCTATGATGAAATTAAAAACTTTAATATGCAACATGCTCACTCACATTTGATCATTTCTTTCTTCTGATCTCTGAGTGCTGATTTTTTGCGACCCCATGGACTGTAGCCCGCCTGGCTCCTCCATCCATGGGATTCTCCAGGCAAGAGTACTGGAGTGGGTTGCCATTTCCTTCTCCAGGGGATCTTCCCAACCCAGGGATCAAACCTGGATCTCCCACATTGTAAGCAAACGCTTTACCATCTGAGCCACCAGGGAAATCCAAAGGAAAATAACATATCCTTAATGGGTTATTCAGGGAAAAGCAGAGAGAAGGCACTGGCACCCCACTCCAGTACTCTTGCCTGGAAAATCCCATGGGTGGAGGAGCCTGGTGGGCTGCAGTCCATGCGGTCGCTAACAGTCAGACACGATTGAGCGACTTCACTTTCACTTTTCACTTTCATGCATTGCAGAAGGAAATGGCAACCCACTAGAGTGTTCTTGCCTGGAGAATCCCAGGGACGGCGAAGCCTGGTGGGCTGCCATCTAAAGGGTTGCACAGAGTTGTACACAACTGAAGCAACTTAGCAGCAGCAAGGAAAAGCAACCAGTAGGAAGAAGAAATATTGGGCTATAGGAGGTCTAAGCCAACCCTGACTTTGGGAGTGCATGCCCCACAAGGAAGAGAAGGAATGGAAAAACCAAGATGGCAGAGTCAGAACTGCAAATGTAGTAATGTGACAGTTTCCCAGGAGTTTGTAAGCAAGAGAGCCAGAGGTAATATGATACTCTGATTTCCCACAGACTGAAATAAGATTTGAGTTCAGGTTAACACGCCTAAGGAAACGGCAACCCACTCCAGTGTTCTTGCCTGGAGAATCCCAGGGATGGGGGAGCCTGGTGGGCTGCCATCTATGAGGTCGCACAGAGTCGGACACAACTGAAGTGACTTGGCAGCAGCAGCAGTATATACCCAAACTGGAAGTAGCCACATAGTGGAGCTTGAAGCTTGGAGCCACCTTGAAGCTTTTACACCATCAAACACATCTACCTGTTTTCTCAAGAGGCAAATTCTCTAAGAAGTCATCTGCAGCCCACAGCATCTCTTTCAGTGCAGAGAGGATCAGGACATCTATGACAGGCTCCAGTTCCCACTCTGAGGTATAATTACTAACCACAAAGATGTCAGAAAGAGCGAATCCAAGTTTTCTGTGAACTGCCTCTAGCTGCAATAGAAAAGGCAAAGCCCAGAAATCTTAAAACAGTGCAAAATACAATTCTCTGTCAATATAAATTATGAAAGTACTAACATAAAGTTAGAACCTGGCAATGCTTTTGCTGTTGGAAAATGTAGAGACAGAGATCTGGCCCCATAAAGGGGTTTCTTTGAGAACTTCACAAGTCAAGTTCTAATATCATTGGTAATTTTCACTTAGAATACACATAATAGACTCAATATGAATTATAAGTGAAAGGTACCTAATAGTTTCATACAAACTACACTGAAATTCAAGCATTTTAATACCTTATATTAAAATCTATCATTTCCTTTCTTTTTTTAAAATTTCTTTTCAATTTTTATTTATTTATCTTTGCCTGTGTTAGGTCTTTGCTGCTTTGCACAGACTTTCTCTACTTGTAGCGAGTGGAGGTTACCCTCTAGTTGAAATGTGCAGCCTTTTCATTGCAATGGCTTCTCGTGTTGCAGATCACCGGCACCAGGCACATGAGCTTCAGGAGCTGCAGCACGCGGGCTCAGCAGTTGCAGTGTGTGGGCTCTAGAGGGCGCAGGCTCCAGTAGCTGCAGCACTCGGGCTTAGGAGCTGCAGCACGCGGGCTCAGCAGTTGCAGTGTGTGGGCTCTAGAGGGCGCAGGCTCCAGTAGCTGCAGCACTCGGGCTTAGGAGTTGTGGCATGCGGGCTTGGTTGCTCCAGGACATGTGGAATCTTCCTGGACCAGGGATCAAACACGTGTTCCCTGCATTGGCAGGTGGATTCTAATCCACTGTAGCACCAGGGAAGTTCCCTTTCAGTTTCCTTTTAAAGGTTATTCTCAGGATAAGTTGGTTTTGCTAGGCTAATTTAATGTTATGCTTAATTCAGGCCTAGCCTAGTTTATTTGTGGAACCACACTTCCTAGGTTCAAGGAACCTAGATGACAGAGGACTCTGTCACCTCCTAGCACCATCAGCAAACTAGCAATTACTTTACTCCATGTGCTTCTGTCTCCTTATCTATCAAATGTGGTGATGACAGTGCCCATCTCATAAAGTTGTTATAAAGTATTGAATAAGAAAATACATCGCATATTTAGTGCTCAATGGCCTTCCCTGTTGGCTCAGTGGTAAAGAATCAGTCTGTAATGCAGGAGACCCAGATTCAATCCCGGGGTCAGGAAGATCACCTGAAGGGCATGGCAACCCCCTCCAGTATTCTTGCCTGGAGAATCCCCACGGACAGAGGAGCCTGGCGGTCTGTCCATGGGGCCACAGAGTCAGACATGACTGAAGCCGCTAAGCAGCAGGAGCTCTCAACAAATATTAGCTATCTTTATTTCCTCCCAACTATGGTTCCCACCTCCAGGTCCCCTCGACTCCAATCTCTTCTGCACGTGGATGGCAGATTTTTATTGGCTTAACTTTGGTCATACCATTGCTCTTTCAAAAAAATTGCTGTAATTCCATATAATGCACCTAATTAATAGAATCATCTCATGCAAATATAACTTCTCTCTATCACTCCAAGGATTCAGCCCTCCCCTAAACTAAACAGTGCCATGCTTCCCATACACACTATCTTTTCCCTTATTGATGCATTGACTTACCCAGGGCCTCAGTTTTTCCCCTTTTGGTCCCTTCACTTCCTGAAATCTCCTCCTCAGTACCACCCCAATAATGAAATCACCACCCTCCCCTTTAAAGTACTATTTTCCCTTCTCTAAATTTTCAAAATATTTTATTTGTAATCATTTCTGCTTATCACACTCAATCATATTATATTTTTTTGTCAATTTCTTCTTATCCTACCACCTCCCCCAGTCTCTTTACCTTTTCCTACAAAATTATAAGCTTTTTAGTGCAGGGAAATTATTTTTGTTATCTGTGTATTTGATTGGAGATTCTCATATTTGTTTGATCATCAAGGTAATTGATATAAATTGAATAGAACCTAACTGAATTAAATTGTAGTGAATGGAAATATCTGTGTCAGTGTAAAGATAAATAAATATTTAATTTTTAAAAATTGGAAAATGAACCTGAGTTATCCCAAGCAATTGTTTTAATTCCTCTTAAGTTCAGTAGGTGTTTGTTTTTATTTTGATACACAGTAATATGTGATTAGAGTGACATAATACCCCAGAAAATATGTTTGCAAATGGCATCACCCATTACCTTAAGTTTCACGGGCACACATTTGTATATGTCTATGAAGTCACCTTTTGTAATCAGATCCAAGGTATCCACATGAGTGAGCAACACCACATGGACCACATCTATGCCAAAAAAGATCCATATTATTTTCATTATTAAAGACAACACCAATATTTTTCATTTAGTCAGCTATCAGTTATGCAATATGCTATCTATGGAGCAATTTCAGAGACTTGAGAAGGTTCCATATAACCCACAAAAAATGTCCCCCTTAACTACTCATTCATACTTGGAATTCGTCTAACAGAGGAAATATCCTTCATTGTCTCCTATGGGAAAAAACAAGACTTCAAAAGAAATCACCTCTTGGAAGAGGTCACTGAAATACGCTATAGCATTATTCATTGATTTCACATCCTATTCAAACATTTGTGTTTTTATGAAGATTAGAGAAAACCAAAAGAACTCTTAAAACACAAGATGGGGCAAAAGACGCCTCAAGAAGGAGATGGGACTTTAGTAGCAATCACCTCCCTGCACACCACCTTTGAAAGCTTTTAAATTTCAGTGAGCAAGTAAATCAATCATTCTCTGCTTCTAACTTAATCAAAGTTGTGACAAATCGGCTCATCTGCAACACCGGAGTGCAACTAATCCTATTTACCTTCTCCGAAACCTTGATGCTACCTCTCCCTGCTCAACATTTTACTTTCCTACATCTTTTTCATACTGAAATGTTCTTTTCTACTTTCTAACCCTTTAAGAAACAAGGGGGAATTTAGGATTCTTGGTAAATAAACACATGCTAGAATGCCGAGGTAGCAGGCAGTGAGGATTATAGTAATCTCTTCATCTATATTGATGTGTTTAATCTTTGTAATAAATCTCTGAGGTAGGCTCTATGATTATACTACAATTTTATAGATCAGAACATTGAGGCACAAACTCACTCAGCTTGTGAGGGATTAATTTGATTGAATCACAATGATTAGCCAGGGGAATATTCACCTATGAGGGCTTCCCAGGTGGAGCTAGAAGTAAAGAACCTGCCTGCCAATGAACGAGACATAAAAGACGTGGGTCAACCCTGGGTTGAAAAGATCCCCTGGAGGAGATGACAACCCACTCCAGTATTCTTGCCTGGAGAATCCCATGAACAGAGGAACCTGGTGGGCTACAGTCCATAGAGTCTCAAGGAGTCAGACACAACTGAAGCGACTTAGCACACACACATCACATATGCAATTTCTTAAGTTCTTCATCCTATCCCCAAACCACTCAACAACATAATCATTTGCCTTAGATTAAAGTGGAAAGCAGAGAAGGCAATGGCACCCCACTCCAGTACTTTTGCCTGGAAAATCCCATGGACGGAGGAGCCTGGAAGGCTGCAGTCCATGGAGTCACTGAGAGTCAGACACGACTGAGCGACTTCACTTTCACTTGTCACTTTCATGCATTGGAGAAGGAAATGGCAACCCTCTCCAGTGTTCTTGCATGTTCATGCAAATATAACTTCTCTCTATCACTCCAAGGATTCAGCCCTCCCCTAAACTAAACAGTGCCATGCTTCCCATACACACTATCTTTTCCCTTATTGATGCATTGACTTACCCAGGGCCTCAGTTTTTCCCCTTTTGGTCCCTTCACTTCCTGAAATGCTCCTCCTCAGTACCACCCCAATAATGAAATCACCACCCTCCCCTTTAAAGTACTATTTTCCCTTCTCTAAATTTTCAAAATATTTTATTTGTAATCATTTCTGCTTATCACACTCAATCATATTATATTTTTTTGTCAATTTCTTCTTATCCTACCACCTCCCCCAGTCTCTTTACCTTTTCCTACAAAATTATAAGCTTTTTAGTGCAGGGAAATTATTTTTGTTATCTGTGTATTTGATTGGAGATTCTCATATTTGTTTGATCATCAAGGTAATTGATATAAATTGAATAGAACCTAACTGAATTAAATTGTAGTGAATGGAAATATCTGTGTCAGTGTAAAGATAAATAAATATTTAATTTTTAAAAATTGGAAAATGAACCTGAGTTATCCCAAGCAATTGTTTTAATTCCTCTTAAGTTCAGTAGGTGTTTGTTTTTATTTTGATACACAGTAATATGTGATTAGAGTGACATAATACCCCAGAAAATATGTTTGCAAATGGCATCACCCATTACCTTAAGTTTCACGGGCACACATTTGTATATGTCTATGAAGTCACCTTTTGTAATCAGATCCAAGGTATCCACATGAGTGAGCAACACCACATGGACCACATCTATGCCAAAAAAGATCCATATTATTTTCATTATTAAAGACAACACCAATATTTTTCATTTAGTCAGCTATCAGTTATGCAATATGCTATCTATGGAGCAATTTCAGAGACTTGAGAAGGTTCCATATAACCCACAAAAAATGTCCCCCTTAACTACTCATTCATACTTGGAATTCGTCTAACAGAGGAAATATCCTTCATTGTCTCCTATGGGAAAAAACAAGACTTCAAAAGAAATCACCTCTTGGAAGAGGTCACTGAAATACGCTATAGCATTATTCATTGATTTCACATCCTATTCAAACATTTGTGTTTTTATGAAGATTAGAGAAAACCAAAAGAACTCTTAAAACACAAGATGGGGCAAAAGACGCCTCAAGAAGGAGATGGGACTTTAGTAGCAATCACCTCCCTGCACACCACCTTTGAAAGCTTTTAAATTTCAGTGAGCAAGTAAATCAATCATTCTCTGCTTCTAACTTAATCAAAGTTGTGACAAATCGGCTCATCTGCAACACCGGAGTGCAACTAATCCTATTTACCTTCTCCGAAACCTTGATGCTACCTCTCCCTGCTCAACATTTTACTTTCCTACATCTTTTTCATACTGAAATGTTTTTTCTACTTTCTAACCCTTTAAGAAACAAGGGGGAATTTAGGATTCTTGGTAAATAAACACATGCTAGAATGCCGAGGTAGCAGGCAGTGAGGATTATAGTAATCTCTTCATCTATATTGATGTGTTTAATCTTTGTAATAAATCTCTGAGGTAGGCTCTATGATTATACTACAATTTTATAGATCAGAACATTGAGGCACAAACTCACTCAGCTTGTGAGGGATTAATTTGATTGAATCACAATGATTAGCCAGGGGAATATTCACCTATGAGGGCTTCCCAGGTGGAGCTAGAAGTAAAGAACCTGCCTGCCAATGAACGAGACATAAAAGACGTGGGTCAACCCTGGGTTGAAAAGATCCCCTGGAGGAGATGACAACCCACTCCAGTATTCTTGCCTGGAGAATCCCATGAACAGAGGAACCTGGTGGGCTACAGTCCATAGAGTCTCAAGGAGTCAGACACAACTGAAGCGACTTAGCACACACACATCACATATGCAATTTCTTAAGTTCTTCATCCTATCCCCAAACCACTCAACAACATAATCATTTGCCTTAGATTAAAGTGGAAAGCAGAGAAGGCAATGGCACCCCACTCCAGTACTTTTGCCTGGAAAATCCCATGGACGGAGGAGCCTGGAAGGCTGCAGTCCATGGAGTCACTGAGAGTCAGACACGACTGAGCGACTTCACTTTCACTTGTCACTTTCATGCATTGGAGAAGGAAATGGCAACCCTCTCCAGTGTTCTTGCATGCAGAATCCCAAGGATGGGGGAGCCTGGTGGGCTGCCATCTCTGGGGTCACACAGAGTGGGACACAACTGAAGTGACTTAGCAGCAGCAGCAGCAGCAAAGTGGAAAGAGACTCACCAGACTTAATCAACTCCCTTCGAATTCTTTTGATCTTTTCCACCATCTCATGGGTGAGCTCTTCAACAGAGTTGGCACTGAACACAAATGCCACACAATGGATTCTGTCCTTCAGCAATGGGCAGCTTGTATGGTCACCAATGCCTTTTGGCCTTAGTTTCAAGGAATTAAACTGTAAAGAAAACATAAAGTAAACATAAAGTAAACATATTAATTCAATGAATATTTATGAGCATACACTCTGCACCAAGCACAGTTCCAGTGACTGAAACTTAACAAAACAGGCATGTCTCTAACATTAAAGGGCTAACAGTCTGGTAGAGAAGACAGTTATTGTGCAATTAGATAGCTGTCCTTTCATATGGTCAGGTAAAGCTTCTGTGAGGAAGGGTCATATACTCAGAAAGCTAAAATGTTGGGGGAGAGTTAGTCTGATAAGGGAAATAAGGAGATGGTAGAAAGCATTTGAGACAGAAGAAGCAATGTGGATAAAGGTGAAAGTGAAAGCATTCAGAAAGAAATCTGGTATTGGCAGAATACAAGGGGGAGAGTTATTCAAAACAGGGTGTGTTTACTCTTGAACTAGCAATTCCTATGCTGGGAATCTGTCCCACATATACAAAGTGATATATATATATATACAAGGCTATTAACTTCAGGACTATTTGTAGTGGCAAAAATCTGATTCATCAGTGACATATAGTCTTCTATCACCTCTCTAAGAAAGGAGAAACCACAAATAAACTATAAATTGTTATATGGGTACTTATAAGAAAAGAGGAAAAATGTATTTTATGAGCCAGAGAAGAGATGGATTCTCTGAGTACACCTTCTTTTCTAGATTTTCTTGTATAGATCATAAACATAAATATAAAACTAAATTTTAAAAGCTATCCTTAACTTTAAACAATAAGCTTTTACATCCAGTGGGATCATAACCACACAGCGATAAATAATTTGACTCGAAAGCATAGTCATTTGTATATTTCTGTTACATATTTCCTAAATTGAATATAAAAATCTGCTAAAAGACTAAATTGTTTCCAGCTTTGACTGTGTTTATATTATGCTGGTATTAAATATGATCATGATTAGATTGTTCATAGTAGTAATAGAAATTTTGCTCTGAGACCACAGTGAATATTATGTGCAATAAAGCAAATGAGTGGTGATATGATATTCTGCCACCTTTGATGCACTTGAGAATAGGGATTCTCTGCTTGGGAGAAATGAGATATAAATGTAAGATTGTTGTTCAGTGGCTAAGTTATATACAACTCTTTGCAACCCCTTGGACTGCAGCCCAGCAGGCTTTCTTGTCCTTCACTATCTCCCCGAGTTTGCTCAAACTCATGTCCATTGAGTCAGTGATGCCATCCAACCATCTCATCCTCTGTCACCACCCCCCTTTGTCCTCCTACCTTCAATCTTTCCTAGTATCAGAGTCTTTTCCAATGAATAGGCCCTTCACATTAGATGACCAAAGTTTTAGCACTTCAGCTTCAGTATCAACCCTCCCAGTGAATATTCAGAGTCAATTTCCTTTAGGATTATGTGAGATAGAAGAGATTAAATAAAATTTCTCTAGCCTTGAATTTGAATGGAAAGTTTCTTCATGAATTCATAATATATTTTATCATAAGTACATATATTATATGTGTGTGTGTGTGTGTGTGTGTGTGTGTGTATCTTAGCCCTGTCTACAGAAAAGGGCAAGAACCAGTGGCCAACTAAGAAGCAATCAACAGTTCTAATGGCTCAGATGGTAAAGCAACTGTCTGCATTGCAGAAGATGCCAGTTCGATCCCTGGGTTGGGAAGATCCCCTGGAGAAGGAAATGGCAGCCCACTCTAGTATTCTTGCCTGGAAAATCCCATGGACCGCAGAGCCACGGGGTCGCAGAGTCGGACACGACTGAGCAACTTCACTTCACTTCAATGACCCAAGCAAAGACACCTTAGAGCTTTAAAATCTAGATTTAAATCATTGATTTAAAATCTAGAACTGGAAATATATGCAATGTGGCTTGAATATCTAGTATATTATAAATAAGAAATATAAAAGATTGTTCAGGTTTCTGTAAAAAAAAAAAAAAACACTCAGTATCCAAAATGTAGAGGTTTCCACTTGTCAAAAATGGTACATTTGGCATCAAAATAGAGAAAAACATAGTAAATAGAAGCATATCAAGTATGTTCAATTCATGAGTTCATATGGATAATAAAATAATGAATGATAACTCTTGGCAGATACAAAGAACTAACTTATTGCTTCAAAAGTTTGTTAAAAAGAGAAAAAATGGAGCATACATTTCTACCTTTCCTATATAAGCTCTACCACTAAATAATCTAATAATAGAAAAGGAGAAGTTCCTCTTTCATATGTGAAATGAAGGAGTGATAGAAAGAGAATATCACTATTTTCATACTTCAGTAAAGGATCTAGACACTGAACACTGATGAATACCTATATTAGAAAAATGAGAAAATCCGAAGTTGTATGCCTCTTCATGAAAGAACACAACACCACCTATGAAGCAGAAGCTGAATTTAAACATGCCCCAGGCATGGTTTTGGAATATTTTGCATGGTTTTGGAAACCCACATCAATTGAAGCAAATAGCAAAGTTCAGACCATAGGTTAGTCTAGAGAACAAACAACTAGATTTCTTAAAAAATTAATTTCAAAGAAGAATACCAGAAGATATAGAGGCAGAACATACAGACTAAAAGAGGCTGGAGAGATTTATTTGAATAATGTTTCTAAGAAACTGTTAAAAAAAAGATGCATGATAAAGAGAAATGAGTAATAGTTTGCAAATTAAGAACAAGTATAACTTTTAGATGTGATAAGCATATTATGACTATATTTAATAAAGACACATATGTGCCATGAGTGTATATATACATCAGTTCAGTTCAATTCATTTGCTCAGTCATGTCCAACTCTTTGCGACCTCATGAATTGCAGCATGCCAGGCCTCCCCTGTCCATTACCAACTCCCAGAGTTCACTCAGACTCGCGTCCATACATACATATATAAAATATTTGACATGTTAAATTAAATTAAATATATATATTAATAATAAATTTAAAATATATATATATATATTGAAATAAAAGTGAAAGTGTTAGTCTGTTAGTCATGTCCAACTCTTGGGAAACCCATGGACTGTAGCCTGATAGGCCCCTCTGTGCATAGAATTCTCCAGGCAAGGATACCAGGAAGAGTAGCCATTCCCTCCTCCAGGAGGTCTTTCTCACCCAGAGATCAAACCTGGGTCTCCTGCATTGCAGGCAGATTCTTTACCATCTGAGCCACCAGGAAGACTAGAGATCTCTTCAAGAAAATTGGAGTGATCAAGGGAACAATTCATGCAAGGATGGACGTGATAAAAGACAGAAATGGTAGTACCTAACAGAAGCAGAAGAGATTAAGAATGTGTGGTAAGAGTTCACAGAAGAACTATCCCAAAAAGGTCTTAATGACCCAGATAATCACGACAGTGTGGTCACTCACCTAGAGTCAGACATTCTGGACTGTGCAGTCAAGTAGGCCTTAGGGAACATTACTATGGACAAAGCTAGTGGAGGTGATGGAATTCCAGCTGTTATTTCAAATCCTAAAAGATGATGCTGTTCAAGTGCGACATTCAATATGTCAGCAAAATTGGAAAACTCAGCAGTCGTCACAGGACTGGTAAAGGTCAGTTTTCATTCCAATTCCAAAGAAAGGCAATGCCAAAAAATGTTCAGATTCCTGTACAGTTGCACTTATTTCACGTTAGCAAGGTAATGCTCAAAATCCTTCAAGCTAGGCTTCAGCAGTAAGTGAACCAGATACACATGCTAGACTAGAAAAGGCAGAGGAACCAAGGACCAAATTGCCAACATTTGTTAAATCATAGAGAAAGCAAGTGAATTCCAGAAAAATATCTATTTCTGTGTCACTGATTATGCTAAAGCCTTTGACTGTGTGGATCACAACAAACTGTGGAAAATTCTTAAAGAGATGGGAATACCAGACCACCTTACCTGTTTCCTGAGTAACCTGTATGCATGTCAGATATTGAACAATGGGCTGGTTCAAAATTGGGAAACAAGAACATAAAGGCTGTATATTGTCACCCTGCTTATTTAACTTCTATGCTGAGTACATTACGCAAATGTCACACTAGATGAATCACAGAGATGGAATCAAAATTGTCAGGAGAAATATCAACAACCTCAGATAGGCAGATGACAACACTCTAATGGCAGAAAGTAAAGAGGAACTAAAAAGCTTCTTGATGAGGATGAAAGAGGAGAGTGAAAAAGCTGGCTTAAAACTCAACATTCAAAAAACTAAGCTCATGACATTTGGTCCCATCACTTCATAACAAATAGAAGGTGGGAGGGAGGAATAGAAGTAGTTACATATTTTTCTTTCCTTTGGCTCCAGATCACTGTGGACAGTGACTGCAGCCATAAAATTAAAAGACACTTGCTTCTTATAAGGAAAACTATGACAAACCTACACAGCATATTAAAAAGGAAAAACATTACTTTGTTGACAAAGATTGATATAGTCAAAGCCATGGTTTTTCCAGTAGTCATGTATGCATGTAAGAGTTGGACAATAAAGAAGGTGGAGCGCTGAAGAGTTGATGCTTTCTAGTTGTTGTGCTGGAGAAGACTCCTGAGAGTGCCTTGGACTGCAAGGAGATCAAACCAGTCAATCCTAAAGGAAATAAATCTTGAATATTTATATGGAAAGACCAATGTTGAGGCTGAAGCTCCAATAGTTTGGCTACCTAATGCAAAGAACTGATTCATTGGAAGAGATTCCAGTGCTGGGAAAGATTGAGGACAGGAGGAGATGGGGACGACAGAGGATGAGATGGTTGGATGGCATCACTGACTCGATGGACATGAGTTTGTGCAAACTCCAGGGGATAGTGAAGGACAAGGAAGCCTGGCGTGTTGCAGTCCATGAGATCCCAGAGGGTTAGACACAGTTTATCAAATGAACAACAACAACAGCAACATATATTTAAAGGCATATTCATTTATGGGTGAAATGTTATGATGTCTCATATATTCTTCCAAATAATACAGGAGAGAAGAATGTGGGTAGACATAGATGAATCAAGATTGGCTATAAATAAAAAATTTTGAAGCTATTGCAAACTCCAGGGGATAGTGAAGGACAAGGAAGCCTGGCGTGTTGCAGTCCATGAGATCCCAGAGGGTTAGACACAGTTTATCAAATGAACAACAACAACAGCAACATATATTTAAAGGCATATTCATTTATGGGTGAAATGTTATGATGTCTCATATATTCTTCCAAATAATACAGGAGAGAAGAATGTGGGTAGACATAGATGAATCAAGATTGGCTATAAATAAAAAATTTTGAAGCTATGTAAAGGAAAATTTGTTAAATAGTTTTGTCCACTTTTACATAGGTATAACATTCTCTATAACAAATATTTCTTTTAAAGAACATTTTAAAATAAACTTAGCTACCTCTATAAGATAACCTGACACTAAAGAATGAAAGAATCTTGCATGAATTTAAAAATAAAGTATTTTCTGTTTCTGGATAAAAATATTGGATGTGCAAAGATGTATATCAACATGGAATATAAAGTTTTCACCTCATCCCAATCAAAGTACCAACAAATCAAACACAGAAGCAAAAAAATTGTATGTATGAAACAGTCAAAAATCTGTAAGAAGTGAATAATGAATGATGTATCCAGTGAGTTATCTAAACACTATTTATTGCCATGGAAATTAAAACAATTATACAATATAATAACAATAGCACAATGGAAT
>SJYC01096358.1:0-21529 GCA_006408675.1 Madoqua kirkii | reverse complement strand
ATATCACAATGGAATTGAAATATATATTAATAAGACAAACTATGGAATAAAAATTAATATATATATATATTTAGAATGAAAAATATGGAAAGACATTCAATAAAAGATGTTGGCACATTTGACTATTCATTTGGAACAAGATGAATTGATAATTAATTATATAAATGTTTATAAAAAAGAATAGAAACTTTTTTTGTTTTTTTTTTAAGGCCAACTGAAGTAGTTCTTCTCTTTAATCTTTTCCTTTTTCTTGCCTGGAATATTGACAGTGTTTAGCATGATAATCTTGAGAACACAAAGATTAAAACCACATGTCTTAGTCATCCTGGCCTGCTGTCACAGGTTAGAGAGAAAAACTTCTATTTCTCATAGTTCTGGAAGCTAGGAAGTCCAAGATCAAAATGCTAGTAGATTTGGTGTGTGACGTGAGCCACCTTCTTGCTGTGGCTCTAGAGAGGTCATCTCTTGTGTCCTTTCTTACAAGGATACTAATTGCATTTATGAGGGCTTCACTATCATGATCTAATCACCTCCAAAATTCTCTGCCCTCAAACCTCAGCACATTATGGATTAAGCCTTCAACATATGAATGTGGGGTTGGGAGGGCAAACATTATGCCTTATGCTGAGGGATCTCAGAAATGAAAGTCAGAAGGACTCTTGAAATTAATAACCTGCCACACTGTCCCAATACTGCCTACCTGCAGACTTAATGTTACCTAAGAAAAATCACCCATGTGAGTATATTTATGTAGTTAGATTTCTGTTTCATATAACCTAAAGCAAGTGAACATAAAATAGCATTCATTGTTATAACAGCTGTGACAGAAGAATCCTTTGGATGCTTTGTGTGCTAAGTCACTTCAGTTGTGTCTGACTCTTCATGACCATATGGACTGTATCCTCTGTCACTGGGATTCTCCAGGCAGGAATACTGGAGTTGGTTGCCGTGCCCTTCTCCAATGAATCTTCCTGACCCAGGGATAGAACCTAGGTCTCTTGAGTTTCCTGCATTAGCAAGCGAGTTCTTTACCATTAGCACCACCTGGGAAGCCCCTTGGATATTTTAATTCTTTATAAAATAAACTATCAAAAAGCAGAAAAGGATCATGAACAAGTATAGTTTAACACAGTAAATCCCAATGGACTAGAGTTTGATATTGTCAATTGTGGGCAAAAATAAACATCTTAAGTATCAATTGTACATTCTCTAATTAGCTAAATCATACCTGGTATCTGTCAGGAAAATGGCCTTCTAAGATATAGGGTATGTCATCCATGTCCAGGCCTTCTTTCTCACTCAGCCCCATTGAGTCACACAGAATAAATGGCAGAGTGTTGTTATCCTTCCCATCCTTAATGAAATATGTTCTGTACTACAAAGGGAAAAGAGCAGCTTTAAGAAGTCACTAAAAAAAAAAAAAACCACTGTAAATTGAAATGAACTCTATGTGTAATGAAATTGATCAGCAAAGACATTTCAAATCTAGTTAACTTGAATGAAGAAGCAAAAGCTGAGTTATCTAGCATGGACTCACCTTTTCAGATGTCCCAGTTGGATTAGAACCCACCAAAGCCTGGTTCGTTACATGGCCTCGGAAAATAGACCTCACTGAGTTGAAAAAACTAGACTTCCCAGCTCCAACTGGACCCAGAAGCAGAATGCGAATTTTGTGAACCAGGCCTCCATATGGTACATAATTTCTGATAGCACACAATAAGCTCTCCTTGAGCCTGTTTGGATAAGACAAGTTTAACAGTTGACTAAGGTTAAATCAGAATTCAATCTTTCTTCTGTGTTATTATTTATTTCTAACTAGCAATGTGTATAAAAAGACATGAAACTATCTTATCTCAAATCCTATTGTAAAATAAGTAAAAGTAAAAATAACAGTTTTAACTAAAACCAATCAGACATAAGCCTTTTGGACTTAAGTATATATGAATCTTGGAATAAACAGCAATTATGCTAAACAAGAAGATAAATTATCAATAATAGACTTCAAAAATCACAACACAATATGTGATTTTTGAAGTTTATAGAAGTAGATGATTTCGAACATGTTCTTGAAGTTCATCATAAGTATTCCCACCCTGCCAACCACCCCTGCCCTGAAATAGTTAAAACTATAGCTCTAAGAATTCTAAGCAAAAATATAGACATTCAGCCAAATAATAATTTCCCTTTAAGTATATAAAAACATTAGAAATGCCTTTCATCCACTCAGTGCTCTTTTTGCTTTAACATTGAAATTATGAAATATTTTATGATTATAGATAGTTTGTTCTTTGTGATGCACAAGTTATATGCTATAATTTACACTACCAACTTTATTGACAGACTGTATAGTGGTAAAGAACCTATCTGCCAATGCAGGATACATAAGAGACACAGGTTCAACCCCTGAATCAGGAAGATCCTCCGAAGGAGGGCTATAGACATTCAGCCAAATAATAATTTCCCTTTAAGTATATAAAAACATTAGAAATGCCTTTCATCCACTCAGTGCTCTTTTTGCTTTAACATTGAAATTATGAAATATTTTATGATTATAGATAGTTTGTTCTTTGTGATGCACAAGTTATATGCTATAATTTACACTACCAACTTTATTGACAGACTGTATAGTGGTAAAGAACCTATCTGCCAATGCAGGATACATAAGAGACACAGGTTCAACCCCTGAATCAGGAAGATCCTCCGAAGGAGGGCATGGCAAACTCACTCCAGTATTCTTGCCTGGAGAATCCCATGGACAGAGGAGCCTGGTGGGCTATAGTCCATAAGGTCACACAGAATTGGACATGACTGAAGAAACTTAGAGGAAAGAATAGCAGAATAAGTCTCAGATAATGAACAGAATAATAGAAAGTTAAAACATTGACTTACTCAGTAATTCCATTCATCCTCCTTTCGTCCAATAAATCTAGAGAAATAATCAAAGAATAATGAAGATTACAGGTTGTTGAATGATTGGAATTGAATGAATGTCAATGAAGTCACTAGAAAAAAATACAAAAATTGCCTTTCTGTGGAACAGTGCAGTATGGTAAAAAGCAAGTAGAAAGTTACAGGAAATCTCCTTAATGTGTTTCATTTGAAGAGTCCAGAGCTGGTGGGCACTGCAAGATCTTTTCTCACCGAATTATTTAGCAATAGTGTGTGACCCACTCCAACTCGAGAGATATGAGCTGAGACCTCTCAGAATCAGACTAGCAAGGCCTACAGGCATAGACAGGCCAGGGAAAGACCCGAAGTACTCTAAAATATCTTCTCCATAAATCCAATAGATCTGAAGGGGATAATGCACAAAGACACACAAATAAAAAACCACAGGCACCAGATTTTCTCTAAAACTTACTATCAACTGTTAGGCCTCTTATAACTGCCAATCCAATTGATTTTCTTCTTGGTGTAAAAAGGAATGTAGTACTTGGGCATAAACAATGAGAGCACAATAAAGGATTCAAGGGCAGACTTGCATCTTCACTGAACCAGTGAGACAAAGGCTCAGCATTCTTTTGTTTCTTGGAAAGGGTTACTCTTTTTTGGTGGATTTAAAAATGAAAGGATTAGGTGTAGTGATGCTGGTAACTCTAAATAACAAAAGAATAATACTGTGTGGATCATTTATAGATATAGCTAAATGCACGGTTACAAAGAAATATTTTTTAAATTACCAAAGGTAGAAATAGTGAAGACTGTGTTCAATGACTACAATATAATAAAACTAGAAAAGAATGAGGGTAAACAAAGAGAAGGGCAACCTCTTAGGATTTCACAAAGCACTTTTTTAGATAGCTATAACATCCAAAAGAAAATAAAAATCACAGTTATAAATGTATAGATTATAAAAATATAAATACTTAATATCAACCTTGGGATGTTTATATTTCATGAATAACAAGAAAGAAGGAAAGAAACAGAAAATAGAAACAAAAAATAAGGGGGAACAAGTCTTAGAAATACAAGAATATAACAAAAATTAAAAGGCAAATTTCCATAAATTGAAAAAGAATAAATTAATATAGTAATTAATGTAAAATATGAAATAAATTACTAACTAGTCTAACCAAAAAAAGCCAAATTCACAAAATGTCACACCACAAGTTGCATACCAGAATGGCTACAAATTGTAAAATCAATAATAAAAGATTTGGGGAAAGTTTTAGAGACAGAAAGTCTCAAACACTGCTTGTGGTATGAAAATGGGTATGACAAAGCTAGAAAACTTTATCAGTATCTACTGAAACTGAATATACACATACCTGATGACCCAGCAATTTCATATTTATATTCTTCAAAAAAATTATATATATACATGAACCAAAAGACATATACAAGAACATTTATAGCAATATTATTTGTCCTAGGCCCAAACTGGAAAACCCAAATGGTCACCAAAAGTGAGTTGATCTTTTTTACAGTGTGATGGAATCATTACAATGAATATTACAGGAAAATAAAAAGGAAAAAATTACTACTATATATAATACTGTGGATGGATCATTAGGGAGGTAGAATTTAAAACAACTGACCTAGGATACATTCACTCTCTTTACCAGGGAAAGAAAAAAAGTTAAGTAGGTCTAATTTTCTTATAAATATGCTAGTAGTCTTATCTCCTGGGAAATAAACGTGATATTTGCTACAAGAACGGTATTTTTCTCTTGAATATCTTTAACAGTATGTTCCTAGCTAAGAATTATGTGCTAAGTTACTTCAGACATGTTCAATTCTTTGTGACCCCATGGACTGTAGCCCGCCAGGCTTCTCTATCCATGGGAATACTGGAGTGGGTTACCATTTCCTTTTCCAGAAGATCTTCCTGACCTAGGAATCCACCCCAACTCTCCTTCATCCTCTGTAATAGCAGGCAGATTCTTTATCACTGAGCCACGTGGAAGCCATTTCTATATTGCAAATTAATATACTGACATGTAACTAGCTAAAGACTAAAAGGCAGCATAGTATTATTCTAGAGTCCGGGGCAGTATCTGGCCCATAAACAAGCGTGTCTACACTTTTGTGGGCAGCACAGACAACTGAAACTTTTGGAAGGTATCTATCCAAATGCAAATGTACATAATTCTTAAACAGTAACTCCACTATGGGGACGTTACCATAAACAAGTATTTTTGTGCACTTATATGCATACAGATGATACGGGAGCATTGGTTGTAACAGCAAATATAAGAAACAATTTATGTCTTTAGTAGAACAATGGCAAACTAACTTTGGTCTTTTGATATGATTGATATAATAGGAAACTGCAGCAGACAGCATCGAGTACCAGCCAAGAGAAGTTCAAGTTCTTGTTTCTAATAGTCTCACAGTCTTCAAGTTTGCTTTCTCTTCTCTCTCTTACTTCCTTCCACAATATCTCCTCCTCCCTACCTCTTCCCCACACTCCAGAGAACTCTGGATATGCAACTTTTGACCATGTTTGTGTTGTAGAAAACAGTTTGGGGCCGGTTTTCAGTCTGGGCTTCCTGATGATAAGGACAAGTATAAAAAATTATTGTTCCGTACATGAATGGGTTAGCTAGAACCCTCCAAATGTAAAGGGTTATCTGGTTAAACATACCTTCACATCGAAAAACTTCACAGTCTTGGAAGGAAATATAATTTTGAAATAGTCCAAGTTTTTCCATTGCATTTTTACTAAAATACATGGTTTTTTCCTTTAGATGTATACTGACTTCAAGACTTCCATCAGGGTCTTTATCAAATGACATAAGTAGTTTAAATGGTCCTACTTTGCATTCTATAACCGTAGTTTCTTGAAAAACAAAAACCGTGATTAAACAGTTTCCTTCCTCATAGTTCTTTTGCATATATGCCACAACAATCTGATATTCACTGTAAATCACTGTTAGAGTAGGTCCTTGTTTAGAGCATATCTGAAGCAAACTATTAGTAGAGAATCCATGGACACTGGCCTTATAGAGAAGGCTAAACTGCTTTTCTCCAAAGTAATTTTGCAGCTTTTTTTCTTGCATCCATGTCAAACGAGTTGCCACTGCCATACTTCTCAATCTGGTGGAAAATCAAATACATTTTCCATTAAGTACTGAAATTTTGCACTGCCAAAACATTTGCATTAATGCTTCTTATTTACTTTGCATTACAAATGAAATATGTAACAGAGGATGAATAAATAGCAAGAAAAGTCATTAGCTAGTTTTTCATTCTAAATGATTTCTTTTTTAATTAAAAAAAAAAAAGACAACCGTTTGCAAGAGGCAGGAAAAGTGGAAAGCCATTTACCTGTTTGGAGGATCTCTTCACGGGCTGAAGCTGCTCTGCCTGACAGCGAGGCAGGCACAAAGTGAGACCAAAAACTTGCTCAGCAACCTTGAGGCTTTGGAGAAGCAGAGAAAAGGAAACTGAAACTTAGTGAGGTCCAGTCCAGTTGGCTGTGTGCTCACTTCCTCTAGTAAGCAAGCATAAAGGGATCCAGTTAATTTTAGATAAAGTCATATAAACGTTATATCAGAAGAATCAGGAATTGAAGTCAGAAGGAAGAAAGCCTAATAGCTCACTACTTTTTAAATGATTTAAAAAAAATTTTAAGGACAATTCAATTTCTATACATGGACACACAAAAAAAGCAATTTCTATTCTACCTCCAGCATGCATCTCAAATATGTTCATTTCTTTTCATCTCTGCTATCAATATATTCTAAACCAACAAATGTAGATTGTTTAAACAGTTTTCTAACTGGTCCCTCTATTTTCTGTTTGCCTCCTCTCCAATACTGTCTCTTCAACCTTCAAGAGAACCAGTCATTTGTAAAATATTTCCTGAATAATGTAAATTTCACACTAAAACCCCTTCTCTGATTCCACATTGCTGAGGGTCAGACACTTGTGTCCTATAGGCTGAACACAACCTGCAGATTTGTTTTGTAGGGCCAACACAATTACTTTTCCTTCTTCAGTTTTTTTTTTGTTTGTTTTTGTTTTTTTCTTGATGGGAACGGGGTATGCGGGTAGATTATAAGTCTGAATGTTTTTATATCATTCCATTTTGAATTGTCCTCATAAGTCCACTAATCCTGGTTCTGAAAATCCGTAATTGTTTGCCTGGCCTAAAGAGGAATTTAAGTTTTTTATTCTATTTTTAAAAGCACTATAAAATAAAAATATTTTAGGTAGCTTTTAGGTATTACTTACTTAGCTAAAAAAGTACCAGAAGCTATCATATGCTTATTATTTACAAGGCACTATCCATGTTATCTCATTTATTCATTTCAATAATCTTGTGGAAAAATACTAATCTTGTCTCCAGTTTTCAGATAAATAAACTATTGGAGTTCAATAACTTGCCAAAATTCACTCTGCTGCTAAATTTTAGAGCCAAGATTTGAACCATAATCTAAGTGAAAGCAGAATGATAGGGGCTTCACAGGTACATACATTTGTCAAAACCAATCAAATTATATACTTCCGACAGGTACAGTTTATATATCTCAATTATATCTTATTATAGCTGCTAAAAAAGTCTACAAGTTCCAAACAATGTATTATCCTGTTTTCCCCTGTATAGTAAAAAAGTTTGTAATACAGTTAAACTGCCTGGCCACAGTTTAAGGGCAGTGACATACATAAATACACTTAAATAAATCATTAACATGAAAATAAAAGTAAGAAAGATGCTCTTTTGCAAAAGCTGTTAATTAACTGTTAACTCCAGAGTCTCTAGCTATGCAAGGCAAGCTTCCTATTTGTGTTGTGAACTGAGATTCTTTCATTCATTCTTTCTTTCAATATTTATCAGATACCTATTACATGCCTCCATGGTTTTGGAGGCTAAGGATATAGTAGACAAGACAAAGTTCCTGCCCTCATAAAACTATAGTCTTTAGAAGGCAGGCAATCAACACAAATGTTATCTAGAGAAAAAAGTTGTGAGGAAAATAAATGGGAATAAGAAAGAGAAGAATGACGAGGAGTGTCTGCCACTTTAGATCATATGATAAGGGAGTGTCTGAGGAGATGGTGTTGGAGAAGAGACCTGAATGAAGGAGAGGAGAGTGCCCTGGATACATCCAGAGGAAGGGCATTGTAGGCAGAGGAGGGCAAGCAAAACCTTGAATGGCACTAAGGAGGTCAATATAGCAGCAGTAAAGTAGGTATGGAAGAGATTAATGTCAGTGATCACTCTAAAAAGAGAAAAAAATAGGGCAGCAAGAAGGCTATTGCAGTATCAGGTGAGAAGTAAAGATCTGAGTGTCTGCCACTTTAGATCATATGATAAGGGAGTGTCTGAGGAGATGGTGTTGGAGAAGAGACCTGAATGAAGGAGAGGAGAGTGCCCTGGATACATCCAGAGGAAGGGCATTGTAGGCAGAGGAGGGCAAGCAAAACCTTGAATGGCACTAAGGAGGTCAATATAGCAGCAGTAAAGTAGGTATGGAAGAGATTAATGTCAGTGATCACTCTAAAAAGAGAAAAAAATAGGGCAGCAAGAAGGCTATTGCAGTATCAGGTGAGAAGTAAAGATCATATAGCCTAGTGCGATAGTGAGAGAAGCAATGAGAAGTGGTAAGAATCAGCATACATTTAAGGATGACAAAAAAGTGGTGAGAACTTATTGTAGGACTAGTTGTGATGGGAACGGAGCAGGAATGAAGGACAAAGGAGAATTTACCCTTTGGACAAAGGAGAATGGCCCTCATGGATTTTTGTCTTGAGACTGGATAAATGATGGCACCACTTGTTGAGATGTGTATATTGGAAGATTTCTTGAAGGGATATCATATATTCTGTCTTATACTGAAATCTATAAGTGCATAATACAGCTAGTTGGGTTTATGGGATTAGAGACCAGGAAAGAGGACCAGGTTGAATATTGCATTGGAGAATCATCAGCATAAGTCTACATCTATATATCTGGAGAAGGAAATGGCAACCCACTCCAGTATTCTTGCCTGGGAAACCCCATGGACAGAGGACGTGGTGGGCCACTGTCCATGGGGACTCAAAGAGTCGGACATGACATAATGAGAAAACAATGACAGCAATATCTATATTTATCTATCTAGAAAGCTAAAAGTGACTTTAAATTAATGAGAGCAGTACTATAGACCAAGACCTGCCCCTGTCCCCAAAATCTAAAGGTCATATTTATTGAAAAGGTTTATCCAAGAAGAAAGTGTTACCAGAAAAGAGAAAAGCTAGAAGAGTATGTTATACGAGGAGCCATGTGAAGAATGAGAAAGTGATTGGCTGCATCAAATAGTGGAACTTTCCTTCAAAGCCTCCTGCATTTAGACATCTGAAAAGACTCACCTTGTCTCTCAGGATCTGGGAATTTGAGGGATATAGTCTTGTCTCACTGTGGCAGAGCCCATTAGGGTACTGGCGACTATCTCTTGTTAGGGAAAGGTTGGAAATTGTTCGAGAAGGTAGCTCTGCTGCAAATAAAGAAGTGAAACTTCAGAGAAGCTGTCTGCACAGAGCTGAGTGAGGCTGTGGTCTGTGCTAGCCACAGAGAGGAGGCCTCCTGTCCTGGCCTCAGTGAATTGCTCAAGGGTAAACAGTTCTATTTCCCTCTTTTCATGCTCAGTAGAGAGGACCTCTTGTCAAACTGGCCAGTCCTGAGGGTCCTGAGTTCTTAGTGCATCAGGGACCACTGCTTTATATGCTGTTGGTGATAAGGAAGACTTTAAAGCTTACTCCAGCAAAGAAACATGGGGAAGTTTCTGAAAAGCTGTGATGGAAGGAGCAGCCTCAAGCAGAGATTATTTGATAAAACCAAAGGCTTCCAGAGATTAGTGAGGGTTAAATGCAGTGTCACCATGATCTGAACTTCTCCTATGTTCAGGTTCCACTGTTCCCTGAAAGGCTCTAAGAGCAGAAGACCCTCTCTTCTTCCATTTTGAAGACTGCCTTAAGAACTCAGACTGGAGCGAGGGGGTCTAATATTACCTGGAAGATAGCTGTCAACTCAGTTAGAAAGATGGGAATCTTAGGGTAATATTTGACACATTCCTTGTATGGTCAACGAAACCAAAATAAATAAAGCTTAGCTCTGTAAAAATAAAGAAAACGAGACATGGGGATGGCAGGAGAAATCATTAGGTAGTCAGCACTAACCTCACATTCTTTTGAAAGATGCTGCAGAACTGGCATTTATCAAGATGTAGTTTCAAACCTGCCCACCTACCCACCCCATGCACACACATTATTGTTGTTCAATTGCCCAGTCATGTCCGACTCTTTGCAACCCCATGAATTGCAGCTCACCAGGCCTCCACATCCAAGTTCATGTTCATTGAACCAGTGATGCTGTCTAACCATTTCAACCTCTAACGCCCTCTTCTCCTGCTGCCCTCAATCTTTCCCAGCATCAGAGATTTTTCCAATGAGTCGTCTATTCACATCAGATGATCAAAATACTGGAGCTTCAGCTTCAGCATCAGTCCTTCTAGTGAATATTCAGGGTTGATCTCCTTTAAGATTGACTGATTTGATCTCCTTCCTGTCCGAGGGACTCTGAGAAGTCTCCAGCACCACAAGGCATCAATTCTTAGACATTCTGTCTTCTTTATACACACATATAATAACCCAATAACTTAGACAGCCCTTACTCACAAATTATGTCATTTAAATGGATCAACACCTTCAAAAAGTTTATATTCTCAGCTTTCCTTTCCTTGAGACTATAAAAAAGCATACTAATACATGCTCAATATGAGCTCAGAGTTGGGATAGATCCCATACAAAAGCCTATGTTGATGTCCCCTCTATCCCTACCCCTTGCATGCTCCCACTGGTCCTTTTAGCAACAAGGATCAACCCTATATGTTTGGAGTATTTTGAGTCTTACATAAAAAGCTATGCTCCAACATAGCTATGTTCAGACCGCCTGAGCCTCAGCCTCACATTTTAGAACAGAAATGTGTCCTTCTGTTGGATAATTTACAGATGATTAGATTACCTGTAGGTTTCATTATTATAATCAAGCCATTATTAATGAAAGGCTCACAGGCCACATTGACAAGATTATCAGATACAGTATCTTCTTTACCATGTAAAGTGTGGGACTTCTTCAAATGGGAATGAAGACTTTGGGCACATTGCCCTGGCTTCAGTGTCTTAACTTTCACATGGTACTGAGAATTTCCCCCTTTGCTAATTAAACCCTTCCTCTGGTTCTCTTCGATTCTATTTCCCTTGATTTTTCTACCAGTGTTGTGGCCAATGTCTCTTCCCTCTTTCTTCCCAGAATCGGTGACTACCTTGTAGTTTCTACAGAACTGAGTCCCTCTATTACCTTTTTAGTACACAGCAATTCCATAAATTCTGTGTTCAGATCCTTTCATGGCCTGGACTCCTAAGAGTCTATATGGAAGTTTAAAAAACTCATATCACTGTTTCAGGTTTGTTTGGGTTTTTTTTAATCCCTGTTCTAAATAATCTTAATACTTAAGAGGAAAATGGACATGACTCTGGGAAATAAGGGATGAAATATACACAGGAAAGTCATATAACTATATATATATATATATATATAGTTATTTTAAGAGTTTATTCTACTGCATGTGCAACCCATTTGAAATATCTGAAGTCCTACCATGTAGATGTGCTATTTTTTCTGCCTGGACTCGTTAGTCATGGGGACTTGACAATTCTCCCTCTATAAAGCTACACTGAGAAAAGAACCACTGATTGCCTATCAGGCAGAACAAGGTCTGATACACTCAGAATAACATACCTGTATTTTTATCTTATTAATAGTAAGCTTATTGAAATTATAGTGATCCATTCACATTTGAATTGCTTCTACAACATAACACCAAAATAAAACACTGTGCTCAAAATAAAACACAGTGTGCTCAAAAACTTAACTATGTGTGGTTTTCTTTGCATTTTTTATCAATATCAGACTGGCATTCTCATGAAATACTCCAAAGAAGTAAATCATTTTAAAAAATTATAATGATTTAGCCGCCTCTGTTGAGCTTAGCTTGTCAGTCTTTTCCTGCCTCTTGTGAGTTCCTGCCATCTGTACTTGCAGTTTTGCTTACACCAACATTTCTTCCCTGGGGCCTGAAATAGCTTGAATCTATCCATGTGAGGGGTATGCAGCTAGATGTTGACTATTATCCTAGCTGTTGTCTGATTGACTCCAGGGTCCTACATTTTCTCCAGCACCAGAAAAAAAAATTGCAGTGGTTTGATAGGCTTAATTCCATCTTGCTTAGATTGAGGGCAAAAATCAGATGTATTTAATCTACTCTCCTCCATAAACTAGCCCAGACATTCATCACATTAAAGATGGGATTTGGGGACATCCAAATTCCCACAGCTTTAGGACTGCCTTAAGACTTTGATCAAGCTTCTCTTGTGGCTCAGAAGATAAAGAATCTGCTGCAATGGAGGAGATGCAGGTTCCACCCCTGTTCAGGAAGATCCACTAGAGAAGGGCATGGCTACCCACTCCAGTATTGCCTGGAGAACTCCATTGACAAAGGGGCCTGGTGAGCTATAGTTCATGAGTCTCAAAGAGTCAGACTCAACTGAGCAACTAACACAAAGATTTTGATCAGCCTTGCTACAAGTGGCCAGTTTAGCATCAGATGGAGTTATGTCCTACAAAATGATTAATCATCAGCTGGTATCTGAATCATCTGAGGCTTATTTGAGTCCCCACCAGTTTTTCCAAGTTAGTTATTAGCCTCCCTTTTTTATGAAGAAGCAACATGATAATCTTTTAAGATTAGGTTTCTAAAGAAGACACAGGCTTGCAAATCACCCACCGTAACTACCCCTCTTATAACGTGGATGCTGGATGAATTTGCACAATGCTACAAACTTCTGTCAGAAAGAATTACTTTTGTTTTTACCTTTTTTCAAATTTCATTAAGATATAACTGATATAAAACATTATATAAGTTTAAGATGTTCAACATGATGATTTAATAAACATATTATGAAATGATTACCACAATATGGTTAATTAATATATCCATCATCTCATCTCAAATCATTACCTCTTTGTATGTGTGGGAAAAATATTTAATAACTACTCTCTAACAACTGAAAATTTGTATCCTTTAACCAACAGCATTTCATTTCCTCCTGCTCAGCCCTTACCACCACCATTTCATTAACATTTAAGTAATGATATGCAGTATTTGTCTCCCCTATATGACTAATTTCTTTCAGCATAATACTCTGGCCCATCTATTTTGTCTAAAATGGCAGAATTCTCTTTTTTTATGGTTGAATAATATTTCATATCTTTATCCATCCATTGATGGACATGGAGATTAAGAAACATGTTGTGGCATGTTTTAATGCCACAACCCAATCCACTCATCCACCTACCCCACCTACCACACAAGGGTTCTAGCATTGATACTTAAACTGTCTCACCAACATTCCTCTCACTTTAAGACAATATTCTACCTTATACATCCCCTTGTTTTATCTACCGTACCCCTTAGCACTATTTCACTAAGTATTTTAGCAATTTTGGCTGGACTATACAACTAGATGAATTGCAAATTATGTAAAGTTTAAAAAAATCTTGAATGGCTTCTAAAATGCAGCAAAATGGTGAGTCCTACTATCTCTAGGATGGTAGAGAAAGATCAGCAGAATCTACAGTGTCAGGGTAAGTCCTCTCTCAGGTAAAAGAGAAGTTGAGGCTTCCTGCCATCACCAATCTTTTCCAGCCTAAACTCCAAATAAACATTTAGCTCCATTGGAAGTCTAAATGCTCCCAAAGTAGTATAAAATGAAAGGATTCAGAATTGTGACATCAGTTATCTAACACTGCCCTTTATAGAAAAAAAGAAAAAAAAAAAAAAAACCTCAGTATTTACATTCTCAAACAATGTTGGCTCACCTAGACAGTCCCTCATTGTTTAAGTCTGTTCATCATTCCATTACTTCCCATCTTTTTCAGCATCTCCTTCTCTCTCATAACAGTATTCCATGCTATCCTTTCAAATAAAGTTCCACTTTCAATCTAATTTTACATCTAGAAAAACTTTCCTCTGCCTAGATTTTTGCTGACTCCACTCTGGAGAAAGATGAAGTATTGCCCTACAGTTGGTGAAATCAATGGTGGGTCTTGAGTCACCTTCAGTCTTTTCCAACCAACAATAGCTATGGCTTTTTTTCTCTCTAGAATACATGGAGGCAAACATGTTGTGCCTTATATCCACATCATAACTATCCTGTCTGCCACTCTTAATTTTGTTCCCAACATCGACTTGGGCTCTACTCCTCAATACTTATGACCATTCTATTCCTAAATATTTTCTAAAGAACCTATCCATCGCGTCCATTGAATTATGGCTTCTGGATATTCATTAGAATATGGCTTCACCTGTAGCTTTGTTTTAGGAAATATTCCTTTTCCCATAATTATCCTGAAGAAATTCTTACCCCTTATAATACCCAGGACTTCCCCCAAAAGATAATAATTCTAAGTTGGATTGTATTAATATAAAGAACTATTGAACCAAAGCATAATCATTTGAAAAAGACAGAAATTTGAAAGGAGTTAAGTAAAAAGAGAGAAAACCTGATTCTTCATCTTTATTTGTTAATAGTTCTAACTTCTTCAGCTATCCAGTGAACTTTAGAATCATTTGGGAGTACTTGTATAAAAGAACCTTATAATTGACTTGCACTAGTAGACTTCCCTTTCACTTTCCATCTTCATGCATTGGGGAAGGCAATGGCAACCCACTCCAGTGTTCTTGCCTGAAGAATCCCAGGGAAGGGGGAGCCTGGTGGGCTGCCTTCTATGGAGTCACACAGAGTCAGACACGACTGAAGTGGCAGCCGCAGCAGCAGTAACCTTATTTGATCACTCTACTTTGGAAATGTGGCTAGGGTGTTTGGAATTCAATCAATGAAAATCAGGCATGGGTTCATTATAGGAAAAATGTGTGTTTTTTCTCACAGAAATGAAATGTTAATCTCTTGGCAACACTTATTTCTTTTAATTAACTTAAATTCATATTTTCGTCCAGAGCTAAGCAATACATTCTCCTTCCTTTATTTATCTCCAGCATTTCATTCTCTCACAGTCTTCCTTTTCATAAGGAGAAAATTTTAAATACACGTTATCCCACCGGGGAGATCAGAAGATATGCTTAATAGCAGGTATGCTTGCACCCTTCCAGGCAGTGTGTGAATTTCTGTGAATACAAAGATAAGCAAAATCCAAACCCTGCTTCTTGAAAAGCTCACTATTTAGAGAAGCAGATATCTATAACCATTTTATACTCAGTGTGGTTAGTACTGATACTGAGTTTTAAATTAAGTGTTGAAACAATTAAGACAAGTGAGTAAGGGAATAGTTAACTTTGCTGAGGATATATTCAAAGATGTCATAGAAATTAATTTGTAAATAGTGCATAAATACGGAAGGTGGTTTGCAATAGGACATATGTTGGCCCACTACTGCTCAAGGCTGGCCTTTGTACTTGAGGTATGACTGATCTTAGAAGGAACCATCAGCTAAATGTTGTCAGGGACAGAAAGAAAAACACGAGTATAAGCAGAATCTCAAATAGGCTGTTGGCAACTCCAGCTTGGGCCAAGTGTCTGAATCAAGTCAACTGATGCAGAGCTGGAACATTCCTGCAGTTGTATCTGGAAACAAAACATAAAAAGGGTGAGAACAAAGCAATATGGTTACATGGCTGTCAGGACTACTACAGGCAGATGGGTACCAACCACCCAATTGAAAAATAGCTAGCATTTTTCCAAAAACTTCATGAGAGGAGCAGGATGGGACCATATCACCTTTTACTCAAGAGGCAAATCCTCTAAGAAGTCATCTGCAGCTCGAAACATCTGCCTCAGCGCAGAGAGGATCAGAATGTCCTTTAAAGGGTCCATTTCCCTCTCTGAAGCATAGTTTTCAACCACCAATATTCTAGAAAAAGGAATGCCTAGTATCTTATTGACATTCTGTATCTGTGGAAAAAAGAATTTAATAAACATAAGTCTTATGTCTAAACTTTGACTGAATTTAAATATAATTTAAGAGAGAAACAGTAAACACAATGGCTTAATATTATTTTCTGAATATAATTATAATTCAGATTGTTATTTTAAAGTAGAGTATTAACTTCAATCAACCAGCCAATTGATCCATTTCTTCATTTACCTGTGAATATGTAGTGTGAGCATGCACACACACACACACAAAATATAAAACTATTACAATTCTATCTAGTTGCAAAAAGTATTCTTTACCTGGCTTTGAGAAATCATAGCCTTATTCATCTTTAAGAAGTTGTCTTGAAGAACTTCATTGCAATTATTCACTTTAGTAAGTAATGCTACTTGTGCTACACCTATATCAAGTAGATAAATCAGTTAATTTATATCATAAACAGTAGTGTATTAACAAGGTAATTAACTATATGTGAAAATAGTACTCTGTAAGGTAAATTTAAGATCAGGAGAATGCAATATTCCCAAGAAATCTCAATATGAGACCTAAAGTTCTTCTAATAGGAGAAAGTATTTCTTCCAACATGAGAGACTATTTCTAAATGGAATTGAAATTATACTAAGTTGCAATCAGCTACTATCGCATTCAAACAGTGTGTTTTTAATTGGTCAGGGTGGGGTGGGGGAAGTGGTTACTGGATCTGAAAACTGAAAAAGAATCCCAAGAAAGAGAGAAAGCAAGGAGAGCTGTGTGAGAGCATTTGTGAATATGAAGTACACTGATTTCACAGTTCTACTAGAGACCTTGCATTTTCCCCAAACCACAGAGATCAAAATAAAGAATAACTGGCTATAATTGAATCAAAGTTCTACTTTACTAACAGCTATTTCCCCAAGAAGGACAGAGGGATATCTCTATAGACCCCAAAGACATAAAAGCATGAGAAGATACTATGAACAAGTCTACATGCATAAATTTGACAACTTAGATGAAACAGACTGAAACTATACACTATAAACTACACTACAGCTCATCTAATATGAAATAGATCATTTTAATAGCTCTAAAACTATTTTTAAATTGAACTCATGGTTTTAAAAATCCCTGAAAAAGAAATCTCCAGTGCCAGATGGTTTTATTGGAGAATTCTACCAAATGTTTAAAAAAAAAAAAAATTCTATACAATCCCTTCTAGAAAATGAAAGAGGAAAGAGTACTTCCTAATTCATTTTATAACACCAATATTACCTGAGACCAAACCCTGACAAACACTGCTGCTGATGCTGCTGCCAAGTCGCTTCAGTCATGTCCGATTCTGTGCAACCCCGTAGACGGCAGCCCACCAGGCTTCCCCATCCCTGGGATTCTCCAGGCAAGAACACTGGAGTGGGTTGCCATTTCCTTCTCCAATGCATGAAAGTGAAAAGTGAAAGTGAAGTCACTCAGTCATGTCCAACTCTAGTGACCCCATGTATTGCAACCTACCCAGGCTCCTCCGTCCATGGGATTTTCCAGGCAAAAGTACTGGAGTGGGGTGCCATTGCATTTGCCATAACAAACACTACAGAAATTTAAAAAAAATAAAACAAAAAACTACAGACCAATATCCCTCATAAATATAGATGCCAAATTTCTTAATAAAATATTATGAAATAGGATTCATCAATATATAAAAGGAATTATGAACCATGAGCACATGGGTTTTGTGTTATAGAGACAAAGTTGGCTCAAGATTCAAATTCAGTCAATATGATCCATGATATAAACAGACTACAGAAGGAAACAATTCCCATGATCATATCAATCTATACAGAAAAACCATTTGGCAGAATTCAATAGCCATTCATGCTAAAAAAAAAAAAAAACCTCTCAGAGAAGTTGGAATAAAGAAGAACTTACTTAAGTTAATAAAGAACAGCTATTAAAAACTATAATGACATTAGTTGACATTAAAGCGTGAAACATTGAATCTCTTCTCCTAAGTTCAGAAACAAAGCAAGGGTATTTGTTCTCATCACTATTCAACTGAAAGTACTAGCCAGGATGATAAGATAAACAAAAATGAATAAAACACATACAAGTTAAGAACGAAGAAATAAAATTGTCCTCATTTGAGATAACATGAAATCCTAAGAATTTATTGATGAAAAAATCTTCCTAGAACTAATAAACAATCAACATCCCATTAAGACTTTTTTGTAGAAATATACAAAGTAACTCTAAAACTCCTAGAGAAATGTAAAGGAACTAGAATAGATAAAATAATTTTGACAAATAAGAATAAAGTGGAAGAAATTATTTTACTCGCTTTAAGACCTATAGTTTTATTATTATATAACCGCAGTGATAAAGACTGTGTGATGTTGGCAGAGGAATGAACATATAGATCAAGGGAACAGAACAGAGACCCAGAATTAGATGCACAGAAGTAAGGACAATGGATTTTTGATAATGGTACAAAAGCAATACAATTGAGAAATGACAGTTTTTTCAACAAATGGTCCTGGAACAACTGAATATCCATAGGCAAAAATAAAATAAACCTCAACCTACACTTCACATCCTATACAAAAAGTGACTCAAAATTAGTTACATATTTAAATGTAAAATGTAAGACTATAAAACTTTTAGAAGAAAACAGAAAAAAATCCAAGATTAAAGCTTGGTAAACGATTTTAGACACAAAATGAAAAACATGATCCTTAAAAGAAAAAATTGACAAATAGGAGTTCACCAAAACTTTTAACATTTTGTTTGTGAAAAGCTCTACTAAGATATTGAAAAGACAACTGAGTACTGGGAGAAACTATTTACAAACCATATATCTGACAATTGAATCATATCTAGGATTTATGGACCTTTTAAAACTCAACCGTAAAAAAACCAAAGTGTCCAAATAGAGAACAGGTCAAAGACATGAAGAGAGCTTTTACTGAAGAAGACATATACAAGCAAATAGTACATTAAAAGATGGTCAGTGTAATTCATCAATAAAGTGAAGTTACTCAGTCGTGTCCAGCTCTTTGCAACCCTATGGACTGTAGCCTGCTAGGCTCCTCCATCCATGGGATTTTCCCCAGGCAAGAATACTGGAATGGGTTGCTATGTCCCTCTCCAGGGGATCTTGCTGACCCAGGGATTGAACCCAGGTTTCCTGCACTGCAGGCAAACTCTTTACCAGCTGAGCCACCATAAGGACAATGCGAACTATCACTACATACCTACTAGAAAAGTTAAATTTAAAAAAAAAATGAAGCAATAATCGCAAATACTAGCAAGAATCCAGAGAATCTGGATCTCTCATATATTGTAAAAATAGAAAATGTGCAGTAATTCTTAAAAGTGGTTTGGCATTTTGTTTTAAAAATTAAACACTGAGTTAGCATAGAACCCAGCAATCACACTTTTGGGGAATGATCCCAGAAGAAAGAAAACTTACTTCCACACAAAAACCTGCACACTAATACTCAAAGGAGCTTTATGTGCAATAGCCAAGAAAACAGAAGTAATCAAAAAGTCCTTTGGTAAAGAACGGTTAAGACAACTATGGAATATCTATACCATGAATTAGTACTCAGCAATAAACAGAAATGAACAACTGATGTACATAACAACTTTTATGTAATTCAAAGGATATTAGATTGAGTGAAGAAAGCCAGCCTCAAATCAGACATACTGTTGGGATTCCATTTGTATAACATTTTCAAAACTTATGGAGATGAAGGAGAGATCAATTGCTGCCAAAAATTAAGGATGGTGAGGGTTGGGGGGTACCATGACAAAGACTTTCATGATGATGGAATAGCTCTGTATGTAGTGGTAGTTACTGGAATCTACCCATGTGAAAAAATAACAGAGCTATAACACACATTATGAGTGCTGTATTTTCTGGTTTTAATCTTTCTGGTCTAGTCACCTAATATGCGGAGATAACTCCTCTATCTAGCCATAGGAAAATCACACATGATGAAAAAATTATACCATTCTAGTCTTTAAGGATTTCAGTAAAGCCTTTGAATGATATCTATCTGCTATTGCCACCAACCAAACCGGGACTCTGAAAATTGGAAGAAGGGGACATGGGACCTTGCTATAATCTTTTTGCAATTTTCTGTGGATGTATCTATATTTCAAAGTAAAAATGTTTTGAAACTTACCGCAGTTTATTACTTCTTTTTTAATTTGTTTGAGCTTCGCCATCATTTTAGAGGAAAGATTGTCCATAGAGTTGATATCAAAGACATAAGCCACACAGTGAATCCTGTCTTTCAGTGATGGAGAGGTGATGAAAGAAGGATGCTTGGGTGTAATTGGTTTTTGTGGACTAAACTGTTATAGAAATATAAGGCAACATTTAAGAGAGTTCTTTCATTCATTTAAAAGAATTCTGCTGAATTCTTTCAGATACAATTCATGTTTCAAGCATGATCGCCACTAACTTCCAACACAAAATTTCCCTTCTCCCAGATGCTACTGCCCCAGATTAGTTCATAACATTCTTTCATACTTCCTCTCCTCTGTTAGTATGGCATCATTATATTAAAAAATATATACAAGCCACTTCATTGCTTTGGCAAAAAAAAATATATATATATATGTATATATATATAATTACAACTTAATTATCCATTATGGAAATATTTCAGAAAAGTACAAGCAATGTTATTTTTAAAGGCTAATTTCAAATCTCAGTCTCTTCAAATCTCAAAGCACAACTGAGGAAAAGGAAATCACTGCTTAGAAATTGAGGCTAATTTTATTATACCCAGTACCTAAAAGAAAGGTGATAATAATGGTGAACTTTCTGAGAACTTAGAGTTTATCTTCTCATTCGATCTTCTTAGCCACCTATGAGATCAGCATTATTATTATCTACATTTCACACATTAAAAAAAAAAAAACTCACAGAAACAAGCATGTAACTTACTTATGGGTACACACCTAATTGGTGGCAGAGCCATCCTTTGAAATCAGGTATTTAGGCTGTATTTAAGGAGTGAAACTGCTCACCTTCAGTGTAACATCACATATCAACTAAGAGTAGTTGTTTCAATATTTTGTCTAAGTGATTATAAAACTGCAAAAGATTATATTACTCCTTTCCTAGTATTTAGAATCATTGCAAGAGTAATATAAAC
Source organism: Madoqua kirkii (assembly GCA_006408675.1). Classification (NCBI taxonomy): domain Eukaryota; kingdom Metazoa; phylum Chordata; class Mammalia; order Artiodactyla; family Bovidae; genus Madoqua; species Madoqua kirkii. Next base: position 454 of record SJYC01096358.1, on the reverse strand, counting down.
ACAGTTCCTCCTGATCGTTTCCTGGAACCTATATGAGTAAAATAACCAAAATGCCTTTTGGTTATATTTCTTAATGCTGTAGAAAATAAGAGAAGTTATCTGCTTTCTTTGCATAAATTTTTTTAAATTTAAAATATAGTAGTATTGGTTGGTTCAAACCACTTTATAAAAATTGGAAAAGCTTGTGATAAAATATCAGTGAAAAGCATTAGTGAAAATGATTTGAAATGTTCTAGACTTTGAAGGATTCTTACCTCATATCTGTCTGGCACACAGCCTTTTAAGATGTGGGGTATGTCATCCACACATAAGCCTACTCCCTCTTTCTCATCCAGCCCCATGGAGTCACACAACATAAATGGCAGAGACTGGCCATTTTTTCCATCTTTAATAGAATATATCCTATACTGTAAAACAAAATACAGCAATATAAAAGTTCACTCTTCAACTAGCC
>SJYC01096356.1:0-11830 GCA_006408675.1 Madoqua kirkii | reverse complement strand
TATAATACATAATTTTCATTATTTTATTACCAAAAAATAAAAAAAAATAATTTCAATCCAGGCAAAACCATGTGGGACATGAGTAAATATATATATAGCAAATAAAATGGACAAAGATTTCTACAAAGTTTTTAAACATTCATTATTTTTTGCAAATACCAAAAAGCATTCTTCTTAAAACTGCTTATGTCCATAAAAATGGAAAGCTTCTCTGTCCAATATAACTCATGGGGGCAATTCTAATTCAATTTTTATTCCTGTTTTACCTTTGATTTAGCATTTAATTGTTCATAGATTAGGAGGTTAAGCTATTGAGAGAAAATGCCAAAGAAATTAACAGACCTCATAATTGTAACCTATAAAACAAAATCCTCAGGAAATCCTGAAATAACTTACCTGTTCAGTAATGCTGGTGACATCAGATCCCACTATGGCTTGGCGAGTCAAATGGCCTTGGAAAATGGACTTCACTGAATTGAAAAAACTGGACTTTCCAGCCCCAATTGGACCCAGCAAGAGAATACGGATTTCTGAAACCAAGTCTGCATAGGGACTGTAGGCTCTGACATCTGCTAGGAGACTATTTCTGTGCCTGGAAAACTGCAGTAGTTAAATACAACAGCCAAACTTTCATAAGGAACAATATAATTTTGCTGAGCTTTTCTTCCTGCTAAAAAGCATGTTTTAACACTTACTTATTATTTTGATATTAGCATCTTCTTTCATATAACTTGGAAGGGTTATACATTTTGTGCTTGAAGAAAATGTACTTATCTATATCTGACTAAGTTAAACTAACCAGCAACCAAATAAATTCTAAACTATTAGCCTTAGACCCCATAAGTATAATAAGAAATAACAACAACACTGAAAATGAATTTTCAGTAACACTGTTATATTAAGGGGAAACAAAAATAAAATATATGCAATGCAGGTGTTTATCTATAAAATGGGAAGAGGGGACTTTGTTTTTAAAATTTTCTGAGGTTCTCTGAAAACTTGATTCTCAAAATAAGGATTTGGAGGAATTATCTAAAATAGACATCTCAACTCTGGAAAACTTTGAATCTAACAGAACAAAAGTGAAACAAGTCAACTGCCATCAGGTGGATTTTTAAAAGTTTCAACTGGTAGTGGTTTTGTTTTTGTTGCTGTTCTAATTGTCTTCAACAGATTTTGTCAGCAACACTGTGATAAAAACACAGTGATAAAAAAACACTGATTTTCATCACTCTAAGCAACATGATTTTTAATCTCACTGTCAGTTCCATTCATACAGTTGATCCAAATGAAATGAGTAATAGATAGTGCAAGAAACTAACTTACTGTGTGGCTCTTGTTATCCTGTTTATGTAGCCTGCCTCATCCTTAATTCCTAAAGGAAATAAACATGGCATATCAATTTTTAAGCTTGTCTGATTAAATGTGACCAAGTCTAACTTCCAAACTGGGCATTGAGTTTTGCATAACCCAGTTGAGCTGTTTGGTTAGGAATTAGGGTTGGCAGCATAATGAGATTAAAAGGAGCTAAAAGTATTTTCTTTATATAAGTAACTCTGCAAACTCCTATAATTATGCCTAGGAGTCCCAGGGCTAACTCAAAAGGTGTCACATATCAAAATAGTGAGACTTCTCTCTCCGTCTCCATCTCTTCATTCATACTTCTCAACTTACTTTGGTCAAAGCTGCCTGTATTTTCTGGGTGATAACCCCATAACCTTTATGCCTTACATGTCTCATTTTGGAGGTTATTTTAAAATGTGTGGTATGAAATTCATTTGTCTGTTTTTTTTTTCTTGTTCTTATAGATTAATTATGGTTACCAAACACAAAGACTAGAATCAGAACATAGTAGTGTACAAATTAACATACCTTCAACTCGAAAAATTTCACATTCTAAATTTGTGGGGTTTAGGTAAGAACTTATTCTTAATTCTTTCTCTAAAAATGTAGGTAAATGAATGTCTCTTTTGCTGAAATTTACACACAAACGTTGATTGTCGTAACTAGAGAATTCAAATGCCAGGGTATTAAAAAAAATTGTCCTTGTTGGATTTAAAACTACAGTTTTCATTTCCATTGTTTCATTCTTTTGAAGTGAAAAAAAGAAGGAAACATTGGCTTTTTAAAATTTTCAGACACTTCAGAACTATGGCCAAGCATAAAGATACAAAAAATATTGTCAGAATGATAAATCACTGTTACAGTGGGTCCTTGACAAGGGCACCCATCCAGCATTTCTATAATGTTACTTCCATGGACACTAGACTTATAAAGAAGTTTCAGAGAAACATTTCCAAGCAGCTTTTGAAAACTTCTTTCCTCATTCCATGTCAATGTGGTTGTCACTGCCATTGTTCTGTATCTAGTAGGAAAAAAAAGTAATAGTTTCAGAGAGCAGTACAATATTGTGATTCCTGCTATACCAATTTCAGTGAGTTCTTTATTCACTGACCCAGTTAAAATATGTTATTTGGATTTGGAGTATAAAAAACTATATAGACACACACGTATATGCAGGTCAGGAAGCAACAGTTGGAACTGGACATGGAACAACTGACTGGTTCTAAATAGGAAAAGGAGTACGTCAAGACTGTATATTGTCACCCTGCTTATTTAACTTATATGCAGAGTACGTCATGAGAAACGCTGAGCTGGAAGAAGCACAAGCTGGAGTCAAGATTGCCAGGAGAAATATCAATAACCTCAAATATGCAGATGATACCACCTTTATGGCAGAAAGTGAAGAAGAGTTAAAGAGCCTCTTGATGAAAGTGAAAGAGGAGAGTGAAAAAAGTTGGCTTAAAGCTCAACATTCAGAAAACGAAGATCATGGCATCCAGTCCCATCACTTCATGGCAAATAGATGGGGAAACAGTGTTAGACTTTCTTTTGGGGTGCTCCAAAATCACTGCAGATGGTGACTGCAGCTATGAAATTAAAAGACACTTACTCCTTGGAAGGAAAGTTATGACCAACCTAGACAGCATATTCAAAAGCAGAGACATTAATTTGCCAACAAAGGTCTGTCTAGTCAAGGCTATGGTTTTTCCAGTGGTCATGTATGGATGTGAAAGTTGGACTGTGAAGAAAGCTGAGTGCCAAAAAATTGATGCTTTTCAACTGTGGTGTTGGAGAAGACTCTTGAATGTCCCTCGGACTGCAAGGAGATCCAACCAGTCCATTCTAAAGGAGATCAGTCTTGGGTGTTCTTTGGAAGGACTGATGCTAAAGCTGAAACTCCTATACTTTGGCCACCTCATGCAAAGAGTTGACTCACTGGAAAAGACTGATGCTGTGAAGGATTGGGAACAGGAGGAGAAGGGGATGACAGAGGATGAGATGGCTGGATGGCATCACCAACTCGGTAGACAAGATTCTGGGTGAACTCCAGGAGTTGGTGATGGACAAGGAGGCCTGGCGTGCTGCGATTCATGGGGTCGCAAAGAATCAGACACGACTGAATGACTGAACTGAACTGAATGTATATACAAGTACATATATATTATATATTCTGATATATATAACGTTAATGGGTAGATATGAAAAATAGATAATTTAGACATTTAAATATCATTAGTTTTTTAAGTCAATAGGAAAAACAAACTAGAGACTGGATTTTAAAAATAGAGAAAAATTAATGAATTAGAGCAGAAATCACATTTTTCTTAGTAACACATAGTAAAAATTTTAGGATTTGGGGTTCATGTTTTTTCTACCACAGTTACTCAACTTTGTCAGCATAAGACAAAAGCAGTCATAAACAAAGCTCATGACAATGTTCGAATAGAAACTTTTTTACAAAAATAGATGGCTGGAATGAGGGCATATTTTACCAGTCCATGAATCTGATGATAGAAATGAGAGATTAATTCAAGAAACAGAGCACAAAGAAAAAAATTGAAACATGAAAGGATTTAATAGGTAGGAAAGTCCATGATGGCTAGAATATTAGCCATCATGACAATACTTTCAATAAGAAAAATTAAAAACAAGGATAACTGTGATATAAATATATTTGAAAGCATTGCAGAGAAAACCAAGCAGTAAAGAATTATATTATTGGCTAAGATTTGGAAAAGAAATGACCACAGAGAGGTAAGCTTGGCATTGGTGCATCTGTCAAATTCAGAAGCTGCTAAGAAATTCTCCAACAGCAGCCTTAAACAGTACATGAACCATGAACTTCCAGATATTCAAGCTGGATTAGAAAAGGCAGAGGAGCCAGAGAACAAATTGCCAACATGTGCTGGCAAGAAAGTTCCAGAAAACATCTGCTGCTGCTTTATTGACTATGCCAAAGCCTTTGACTGTGTGGATCACAACAAACTGTGGAAAATTCTGAAAGAGATGGGAATACCAGACTATCTTACCTGCCTTATGTAAGAAAGCAAAGAAGAACTAAAGAGCCTTGTGATAAAAGTGAAAAAGAGTGGAAAAAGTTGGCTTAAAATTCTCCATTCAGAAAACAAAGATCACAGCATCTGGTCCCATCACTTCATGGCAAATAGATGGGGAAACAATGGAAATAGTGAGAGACTATTTTTTGAGCTCCCAAATCACTGCAGATGGTGACTGCAGTCATGAAATTAAAAGACGCTTACTCCTTGAAAGAAAAGCTATGACCAAGCTAGACAGCATATTAAAAAGCAGAGATATTACTTTGCAACAAATGTCTGTCTTGTCAAGTTATGGTTTTTCCAGTAGTCTTATATGGATGTGAGAGTTGGGCTATAAAGAAAGCTGAGCATCAAAGAATTGATGCTTTTGAACTGTGGGTGTTGAAGGAGACTCTTGAGAGTCCCTTGGACTGCAAGGAGTTCAAACCAGTCAATCCTAAAACAAATCAGTTCTGAATATTCATTAGAAGGACTGATGCTGAAGCTGAAGCTCTAGTACTTTGGCCACCTGATGGAAAGAGCTGACTCATTGGAAAAGATCCTGATGCTGGGAAAGATTGAAGGCAGGAGGAGAAAAGAACGACAGAGGATGAGATGGTTGGACAGCATCACCAACTGGATGTACATGAGTTTGAGCAAGTTTCAGGAGTTGGTGATGGGTGTGGACTGCTCCTGGCATGCTGCAGTCCCTGGGGTCACAAAGAGTCAGACACAACTGAGCCACTGAATTGAACTGAACAGGAAAGAACCAGTAGTGGACTGAAACAGACTTAATTCCATCTCTAGTCTCCTCAATCTAATCTGTAATAGGATTAAGACAAATGAGAATTGCCAATGTCTCTAGCTATATAGGACAGATGCAAAATAAATTTTGTCTGAGTGAAGAGAAAATTTTCTTAACTTTAAATTAGGTCTACACTTTCTTGATGTTTAATGTCTCATACTCATTATAAACACCAGAGAGCAGACAAAACAGCACGATAGAAAACAAAGAGAAAAAAAAAAAAAACAGAAAATAGAAACAAATCCATACTGATAACTGAGTTACCCAGAGTGATTTTTAACAACTAAGTTTTGTGTGGGCTTCCCTGGTGGGTCATCTGTAAATAATCTGACTGCAATGCAAGAGCTGCAGGAGAGGTGGGTTCAATCCCAGGGCCAGGAAGATCCCCTGGAGGAGGGCATGGCAGTCTACCCCAGTCTTCTTGCTGGAGAATCGCATGGACAGAGGAGCCTGGCAAGTTATAGTCCATAGGGTCAAATCAGTCAGACATGCCTGAAGCAACTTAACATGCAAGCTTAGTGTATTCAAATAAGTAAAAGATAAGATTAAATGGCTGACAGAAAATGGAGTGGGGTGGGAATTGAAGGGAATTCTAGACTTTAAAAATAAATATCTGAAATTTAAAAATTGAAAAATAAATTTAATTGAAGGTTAAACACACTTGAAAGAAAGAATTAGTAGGAAGAAGCTTTACCAAATGAAAAATTGAGACAAAGAGAAGGAAAAAGAACAAAGGACCAAAGAGAGTAGAGTAAAATGAGCAGATATCTATGCAACTAAAGTCTAAGAATGAGAGAAAGAATATGGCAGATATCAAAGTAGTCATACAAAGCTCAAAATGCAAGCAAGTCTCAAAACATTTCAAACATAAAATAAATTCCCTAATACATTAGAAAATAAAGAAATCTCTGGTGGCTCAGATGTTAAAGAGTCTGCCCACAATGCAGGAGACCAGGGTTCAATCCCTGGGTCGGGAAGATCCCCTGGAGAAGGAAATAGCAACCCACTCTGTTAGACCTGGAGAAGGCCTAATCACCGGAACTGTCGTCCCACAGATCACCAAGAACAGGAATTCGATGCAAACCGCAAGAGGATTTTATTGAACCGGCGTGCCGGAGTTCGAACTCCTCGGGAGGAGTGAACCCCGAACACTGGTCGCAAAGGATTTTTATACAGAAAAATCACAAGCAGGTGGGAGTAGGGTTAGGATACTGGGAACAATGTGATAGGGGGCCATAGGCAGGTACAGGTGGGGTGGGGACGTTTGATTGGTGGGCAAGGCTTGACCTTTACAGGGTCGACTCTTTGCTGTCTCTTATACACATCTCAATTCTTTTTTTAATTTGAAAACAGGCAAATTTGAAATGGGCCAATTATAAGAAAAAGCTACCAAAACTGACATGAAAATAAATAGGATAAAAAGAAAGAATAGTCCCATAGCTATTCTAGAAAACAAAACTCACCATTAAAGACTTCCCACAAATAAATTGCAAAGATAAATGGGTCCAATAACTAAACCAAACTTTGAGTGATAAACATTAGAATTTTTAAAAAAACACTTCTAGAGAATAGAGACCAACATAGTACAATGGCATCGCAGCACAAACACTGCAAGCTAGTCTCACTTCCAAATACAGGTGTAATATTATAAGCCAATCATAAAGCAATTAAAAACAAATAAATATTTTAAAAAATCTTCAGCAAAATATTAACAAGCTTAAAGAAAAAAAGAAGTGGATTTAAAAATTTTTTTTTCACAAAAGCAGCAAATAAAATAATGTACCTGGGAGAAAATTTTTTTTAAGATACAAACAACTTCTGTAGAGATAATTACAAGAAGAGTGTTATAAAGGACATGAAAAATGACCCAAATACATGAAGATCTATCCAATTTTCTTAGATGACAAAAGCCTTCTTAAAAATTATGTCAATTCCTCCAAAAGGTATATTTCAGTTCAGCACAAGGGTGATCAAAAGCCCAAGAACATTCTTTCGATTGAATGTAAGAAGATAATCTGAAAGTTCCCATGATACCTCAAGGAGCAAAGAATAGCCAAGAGAGTTTTAAAGATGAACAAGTTAAGAATTATATAAAATTACAATAATTAGGAAAATGTGACCGTGGCATTAAAATAGTCAAGAGACCTGAGACTGACCCACTTTCATAGCTGAGGTGCCCTGGAAAACAAAGCTGAATGCCAAGTTTACATGTGGAGACTTTACTGCTGGGTACAATTTGAAAGAAATAAACATGAGATAAAGCAGAAAGTGAAATTAAGAACAACTTAAACCAAATGCAAACTTAACACAACTGATTACTCAGCTTGGAGGGGAGCTAATAGCTCTATAGGAAAAATTTTTTTAATTAAGTCATACCATCCTCATAATCTCATAACATTCTCAAAATTAAATTCCAGTTGATATGAAGCACTAAATGTGAAAAAATTTTAGAAGGAAGTACGAGATATTGTCATTACAACCTTTGCATTGGGAAGGATTTATAAAATAAGATACCAATAGTACAAACTATAAAGGAAAGAAAAATAAATTTAACTACATTAAAACTTAAAATATTTTATAATAAAAGGTACAACAAATGCAACCTTAAAACATCATATATCTTACAAATACTATCCCACCTATGAACAATAAAGAAATGTGAACAAGAGATTCACAAATGGAAGTAACTTAAATGGACTATAAACATATGAAAAAAAATGTTCAAGAATTCTAATGACAAGAAACTGTAAATTAAACAACAATGGGATACTATTCCACATCAAACAAAAGTTCAGTGAAACAGATGACCAGGATATAGAAATTCAAGAATATTTACATTGTCCTGATGGGCATGCATCATTTTGGAAACATCATTGTCTATGGTGATGTTAAAAGATTGGATGTACAATTTTTTGCATATTCATAAAAGGAAATACTAAAGTGTATTGAAGTAACTGAGTTAGACCTATTTGTCTCAACGCAGATAAATCTCAAAGAATTCATATTGACTGGAAAGAAACAAGTGGAGAATGAGAACCTTAGTATAATACCATAAATAAACTGTTAATTTACAAAGCAATACTAGAGGTCATTTAAATACACACATATATATAGTAAAAGAGCATAAAAACAAGCATGACAATAATTTATGACAAAGTCTGGGTACAATTTCTCTCTAGGAAGTAAGGGGAGTGAAGAAAATCTAAGAGAGATTCATCAATAATTTCAGTGAGATCTGTGATGCCTTGAAGTTTTTAAGAAAAAAACTATTCTTATTAATAAAGCAAATCATTAAAAAAAAGAACTGTATAAGATTAAAGTTTATGTATTCTCTATATTCCCTGTATTTGAAATATTTATTAAAAAACAAAACCAACAAAAGCAAAAAACATAACCTTAGTACCGATTTCACTTGAAACTCTTCTTCAAAGAAAGAAAAACAAGCAAATTTATTTGCCCACAGCTAAGAATCATTGGATGCAGCAAGTCACTTACCAGCTTTTCAGAATGGGACAAGGCTTAATGAAGTGTTAACTGCTCTGTCACACTTATGGACTAGCCAGAGTTTGGAGACTAAAGATTCTTTTGAGATCAGTGGCTTCCTGTTCCTGAGAAAGGAAAGTGAAACTCAAAGCAGCAAATGAGCAGGAAACAGCAAGCTAACTGCTGTTAAGTTTCTCTTTCCCTAAAGAAAAAAGAGACAGAGAACAAGAAAAAAGAAAGAGAGATCGGCTCAGCACAAGCGAAAGGTGCAAAGATGTTTGGTCCCCTCAGTAGCTCATATCTAAGCATGCATGACATGCAATTATTAATAAGAAATTACAATAAAAATAATAGTTTAAAATTTTTTGTTCATTTAACTATCTATTTGGCACTGATCTATGGGCTACATACATTTTCCTAGTTTCTTCAATCTTATACAGTAAACTTTACTAGCATCCATATTTCTCAAAGTATGAAAATGAAACTTAATGACATTCAGAGACTTTGCCCAAAGTGAACTGATAGAGTGGTACAGTCAGCTGGTATTCAAAACCCAGACTCTCTGCACTGGAACAAACAGATTATGATTGGGCTTTTCCTGAATGCATATGTAAGGCAGTGTGCAGCCTCTTTTCCCATTTGCAAGTTCATTCATTCAACATGGACTTGGACCCTGCAAAGCAAAATGCAGAGTAAGATAAAACCTCCACCCTCAAAGACCATGCCTTGTACTCAGGGAGGCAGGCAGGTAAACCGACAGTTTTGTCAGTGTGCCAAAGGCTACAGGAGGTGTCAGGCAAGTGTGTGTTCCTCAGTTTTTGTCTCCTCACAACAAAGATTTAGAGTGATGGACATTAAAGCCCCCTCAGCCTGTCACAGCTACTGGGGCTCAGCAGATAGCACCTTTGGGACATGCTGAGGAATAGCCTCTCCAGAGTCCCTCAGTTGTGCCCACTGCCACCCGCCTGTTCAGAGGAGGCTCAAAAAAAACAAGAAACGAAAGATTGTAAAGGAATGAAATTTCATTAGGCATGTCCCTCCAGCCATAGGCGCGAGGAGCTCTTAACCGTAGGTCTTCTGGAATCTGAGACTGAGCCGCGAGAGCTTTCTGCTGAGTTCATTTTTCATTGTCCCTGTTTCCAGCACGATGGGCCTTCTGTGCTGGGTTTCTTCGCATTCTGCTTCCGCTTCTACCGGGGAGCTTCGCTGAGTTGGGCTCCTGCTGTGCTTGGCCTCTTCGCGGGTAGGTTGTTTCAGCCAGGTTAAATCCGAGTCACAGCACCATAGATGTCACGCTAGTATGTGATCCTCGGTTCTTTGTTTTGTCACAACAAAGATTTGGAGTGATGACATTAAAGTCCCCTTGGGGCATCATAGCTCTTCGGTCTTGGACAGACTGTGTTATAGCTCTCAGGTCTCGAATGGACCATGTTATCACTCTTAGACAAATCAGTGTTACAGCTCAGTGTTACAGCTCTATTTTATTTAGAAGATAGCAGGAAAATCTTTGAGGGTATATCGATCCAAAGACACAAAGAGAAGAGTGCCCTAGTGCGCAGGAGAGAGAGAGCGTGCTAGATTTGGCTCCTCTTTTTCTATGTTTTTCTCTCCTGGGCCTGTCCTATGTAAATTGAGCCAGCCAGAAGTGTTGTTTGTTTTACCTGAGGTCCTCACTCCGGTCCTCAGACCTTCCTTTGTTCTATTTTCGTGGGCTTTTCCCTTCCTTGTCTTTTAGCCACCGCCATTTTCGACTCCTTTTCTCTATTTTACCTATCTAACAAGAGGAATAAGAATAAGATTTTCTGGGGACCAAGATAATGGTGGCTTCACACTACCAGTCTTAAGTAAAGTGAAGTGAAGTCATTCAGTCATGTCCGACTCTTTGCGACCCTATGGACTGTAGCCTACCAGGCCTCTCCATCCATGGGACTCTTCAGGCAAGAATACTGGAGTGGGTAGCCATTTCCTTCTCCAGGGATCCTCCAGACCCAAGGATTGAACCCAGGTCTCCCGCATTGCAGACAGACACTTTACCCTCTGAGCCACCCTGAAAGCCCTACTAGTCTTAGGGCACTAGTAAAACACTTGCTGAAAGATCGAAGTTTAGATTGAGACAGGAATTTCAAGGAAGAAGTGAAGCAAGAGAGAGCGCAGTGTTATGAGACCTCCAATTATTTCAGTCTGACTAGAATGAAGTGACATCAGGTTGGCAGGCAATAAGGCTAGAGAGATGATCAGGGTTTTAAAGTGTTAGTTGCTCAGTAGGGTCTAACTCTTTGCAGCCCCATGGACTGTAGCCAACCAGGTTCCTCCGTCCACTGAATTCTCCAGGCAAGAATACTGGAGTGGGTAGCCATTCCCTTCTCCAGGGGATCTTCCCAACCCAGGGACTGAACCCAGGTCTCCTGCATTATAAGCAAACTCTTTACTATCTGAGCCACCAGGGAAGCATGGAGTTCTAAAAAGTCTTATTTAACTTGAACTTTTATCAGAAAGACAACATTCATACTCTGAAAGCAAGGGGTGGCACAATCAAAACTGAATGTCTTAGAAACAAAAGTTCTTCTGTTGTTTCTTGCTTTGTAACAAATACCATAAACTTAGAGGCTTTGAAACAACTTGCATTTATTATCATGCAGTTTCCATGAATCAGGAAAGCAGCATGGCTCAACTGGATACTCTCCTCAGGGTCTCTCACTAAGGTATTGGCCAGTGTTGGTCTTTCTCTGGGAAGAAAGCGTAACACTCAGGTCCCCTATTCTTTGCCAGTCTGAGGCCACTCTGAGCTCCAAAAGGTTGCTCCCAGTTTCTTGCCAATGGTCTTCTCACTCATCAGGGGCTTACATGACATGGTGGCAACAGAATCCTCCAGGCCAGCAGTAGACTCGCCCTCAAGTCAAATCTTCTTCAGAGAGAGCCTCTTTCTATTAAGGGTTTACCTGATTGTATGGAGCTCATCCAGTGAAGATAATCTCTGTGTTAAAGCCAAGAAATTAATCATTTTAGTGACAGTCCATCATTTTAAGATCTCTCTTGCACTCAAGAGGAGTCAGTAACACAATGATATAGGTCAGAGGGGACCAGCATAGATTTCTGACTATCTCAAAGAGCAAAACTGAGATAAAACTGACCACTTTTTTGCCTTTTCTTTTTTTTTTTTTTT
>SJYC01096349.1:0-26447 GCA_006408675.1 Madoqua kirkii | reverse complement strand
CTGGAGTTTCAGCTTTAGCATCAGTTCCTTCCAAAGAAATCCCAGGGCTGATCTCCTTCAGAATGGATTGGTTGGATCTCCTTTCAGTCCAAGGGACTCTCAAGAGTCTTCTCCAACACCACAGTTCAAAAGCATCAATTCTTCAGTGCTCAGCTTTCTTTACAGTCCAACTCTCACATCCATACATGACCACAGGAAAAACTAGATGGACCTTAGTTGGCAAAGTAATGTCTCTGCTTTTTGATATGATATCTAGTTTGGTCATAACTTTCCTTCACAGGGTAGGTGCCCAATAAAACTTGCAGAGTAAATTAACACAGATAATTGGTGGTTAGTGTCATGCCCTCTGTAGGAAAAAAAAAAAAAGGCTAGATTGGACCCAAATTCTGCAACTTAAGTTACCTGGAACAACTTTTTTAACTTTTACACTTGTTAATCAGTAAATTGAGGAAAATGACAACTTCATCAGATAGTCATTAATAAATGAACACAAGTAAAACAATGCCTGGAATGTAATAATCATTCAGTGTATGTTAACTCTAATTCTTACATGTTTTAAAATATCTTTTCTTTGCTATATTCTTTTGATTAAAATAATTTTTAGCCTAGTTGAATATGAGTATTTGGGGGAAAAAGAGAATGAGAGAAAACATTTATGTGAGAGAGGAAAATTTGTGAGACAGTCGTTGGAGAGAATGAGTTAGGACTCAACGTCAGAGAAACTGCGAGCTCATGGTGTTGAATACTCGGTTGATGTTGGCAATCATCAGTTCTGTGGCCCCAGTAAGCTGGGCAAATATAGTGTTCCTCCAGCAACATTCCACCTCTTAAGTACAGATACAAAGACAGTATGCAATTTGGTTTATTCAATTTTGCCAATCAGATGAGTTAAATAAAAGAAAGGAGTAAGGGACTGGGAGAACCTGGACAAATGATAAAGCATGACAACTAGTGGGGTTATGACCGGAATGCCTAAGATTTCAGAGGTGATTCTGTTTTCTTATGATTTATATCTCAGAGGTATTGGACAGTGAAGTACAATGGTGAGAAAGACCATTAAAGAAATGGAGAGCAATATCTGAGGGACCAAGATGTTGGTGAAACCATGGAAAATATCACGGTCAAGGTGATAATGTTTCCACTAGGTAATAATAATGTTTCCACCGAAAGATCTACATTGATTCCAAGAGTGGGTGAAGGTGGCATAACAGGATGTTATAGGCCCTAAAAATCTGTGGACTTTATAAGAGAAAAGGCTAAGAAACACAGACATCTTTACATCAGCTTCTATATCTAACCATCTGTATTTAAAATAAGCTCACACAGATACCTCCAATTCCAACCCATTAACTTAGGGATTATTTTACCCTTGTCCCTTTTCATATTTATAAATCCCTTCTCTGACAGTGAAAAACCTGACTCCCGTGATCCATGGTCCACTTACTTATTTACCTAATCCCCATTGTATGTACTAACTCCTGGTCATGCGAGGCGAAATCTTAGTCCAGGACTCCCAGCTGTCCCTCACTTCCTGATGGGGCAGGCGGGTAGCTACTGGTTAAGACAGTAGGAGGGATAGGGAAGAAGGTAGAAGAATAATGTCCAGTTACAAAGCACGGCTTCAAGGAGGGCACTACAACTACTGAGCCCATGCTCTAAAGCCCTCAAACCATAACTACTGAAGCCTGCACACTCTGGGGCCACAACCAATGAGCCCCTGTGCCACAACTACTGAAGCACATGCACCCTAGAACCAGCAGGCTACAGCTACTGAATCTGCATGCTGCAACTACTGAAGCCTCCGTGCCTAAAGCCTGTGCCCCTCAACAAGAGGAGCCACCACAATGAGAAGCCTTTGCACCACTACTAGAGAGTAGCCCCCACTCTCCACAACTAGAGAAAAACCCATGCAGCAGCAAATACCCAGTGCGACCAAACATAAATAAATATTGTAAATTAAGTGACTTTAAAACAAAGTGTGGCTTGGTGCTCACTGCTCTCCTGCTCTTGTGCAGAAAGTACTATCTGAGAATTTTGTCTGGAACTAAATCTCTGCTTCCCCTCAACCCCATCTCAACATGAAGGGCTTGATCCCCATGGCAAGGGAAGAAAATATTTTCAGTTAGGTAAAGTTGGCCCCTTGAAATCCTTCAAGTGTACTGCACTGACCTCTCCATGTCTTAATTATTAATACTACTCAGTTAGAGATCTTCAACTTAGTAATTAGCACTACTGTTGGTGACTGAGACTATATTAACTTTCAAAAGTATAAATGAGGGTTTGCAAAACTAATATATTTCTTCTTCTCTTCCTATTTCTTCCCCAGCCTCCCCAGCTGCTCTGCTTTAGTGCTATGAAGTTTAAGCAGTGGCTAAGTGTCTCTGACCAATAGCTCCTGCCAAGTACGCCCTCCTGCATGGCTCCAGGCTCTTGAACTCAGGTGACATTCATTCCCTTTGTTCCTTCAAGCCTCCAAGAGTCATAACCTTTTGCCACTGTTGCTGGGCTCCAGGTACTTCAGTATCATTTGTTGACTCTCTTAATCCTGTCCTCACCTGTGTTAAAGTCTTTTCAGTAGATTTACTAAGTGGAATTCTATTTTCCACCAAGATTCTTACTGATAAAAGATTTTAAAATGAGTGTAAATTTCTTCCTAGAGTACTTTAACACATACCATGTAGCTATTAACAGCTCTTATAACTGGGTTATCATATATTGCTTCTCCAAAGCTTTCAACAGAGCCAAATATGTATCCAGAGATAGGCTTTGAAACATCATTTCCTTCTCATGTATTTGAAATACACTTGATATCTCAAGAGTATTTAGGTACAACACTAGTATTTCATGGGCATCAGCAGCTTTTAATGCACACTTTTAAACATACATCTAGGCCATCATAAAAAGACTATTTTTATATATCACTTTAGCATGGGTATACATATTATTTATAAAAAGCTTTTAGAATAAGAATAAGGATTAGATAGCATTTATTCTATTGGAATATAAAAAGTAGAGTGACATTTATTGGAACATTAGTTACTAACCTTACAAAATAAAACACATCTTCCCAAATATTTACAGCTTCCCAATAACCAAGTGTCCTAATTTGCATAAATTCACAAGCCTTAAGAATATGAGTGAGTTAGTTAGAAAAAGCCACTGCATGACTTCTAGCCAATAATAATCCCACATATCCATCCAGTACTTCTAACATACAAACTGAAAGTCTTGTACTTTAACTGATCATGGTATATTTTATTTTTCTCTCATTCTACACCACACTCTTGAGAGTCCCTTGGACAGCAAGGAGATCAAACTAGTCAATCCTAAGAAGAACTGATGCTGAAGCTGAAGCTCCAATACTTTGGCCACCTGAGGCAAACAGTTGACTCACTGGAAAAGACCCCGATGCTGGGAAAGATTGAAGGCAGGAGGAGAAGGGGACGACAGATAACATGGTTGAATGGCCTCACTGACTCAATGGACATGAGTTTGAGCATGCTCTGGGAGATGATGAGAGACGTGCAAGCGTGGCATGCTGCAGTCCATGGGGTCACAAAGAGCTGGACATGACTGAATGTCTGAACAACAACAACCCTATACTATACTCCTCACTCATCCCTAGCATATGTGTGTACGTGATCATATGTGCATGCAGACAGTGAGTGTTTAGGGGAGGTTACACAAAATGTAATAGATGAAAAATAAGAATTAATAAAATCATTAAGTTCCACAGTGGATAAGTATCTCAGTAGCTTTTGTGAGTTACACCTTATACACTATTATCCCACCCTTCCCTTCGGAACGGTCTCTGGATTTTCAGATATCCCAAAGGGTGTGTATGATCTAAACACAAAGTTCCTCTTGACTTTCCTTCTGTTGTGTTTCATTGTTCAGCGGCTATTTATTCCCATTGCTGCAATATGCCAGAGAGTTTTCACAGTCACAAGAGTGCAGTGGTTGATTTATCAATAGCTGTAAGATTTTTCCAACTGCTGATCAGTGCCCTTTAGCAAAAAGGAGCTGTTCAACATGGGGGACACAGCTAACCACGTATACAGCCACCCTATCTCCTTACCAGTCATGTAAACTTGTATAAGCCTCTCTGTGCCTCAGTTTCCTCTTCTCTAAAATTCAGGCTTGTCATTATTTTATTGCTGTTGTTCAGTCACCAAGTCATGTCCGACTCTGCCACCCATGGACTGCAGCATACCAGGTTCCCTGTCCTTCACTATCTCAGTTTACACAATCATTTCTGTTCTTAAATTTAGATTAAAACAATTCACAAAATCATCTAAATGTTTAGAGACTTGAAGTAATTAAAAATGCTTCGTTTGTTGGCAATTTGTTCATTAAAAGCTTCATTAAATCTGAACTGTTAGTTCTGATAAATAACTTCTACCAAAATTTCCTCCCAAATCTCAATGGTTAATTCAGGGGAAGTTTATTCTTCACTCATGAAACAGTCCAATACAAGGTGGTAGGGGAGTGGATGAACAGTGTCCCTCTGCTGCACGCAGCCAGTCAGGAACTCAAGCTGAAGAAGGCTCCACCATCTTCAACACAAAGTTCCTAAGGTTGCTGCAGGCAATGATATACCCAGCATTGGAAGAAGAAACACAAATAGGATCAGGCAGGAGGCTTTAGTAGCCAGTCCTGGATTCAAGATTGCCGGGAGAAATGTCAATAACCTCAGATATGCATATGACACCACCCTTATGGCAGAAAGCAAAGAAGAACTAAAGAGCCTCTTGATGAAAGTGAAAGAGGAGAGGGAAAAACTTGACTTAAACCACCATTCAGAAAACTAAGATCATGGCATCTGGTCCCATCACTTCATGGCAAGTAGATGGGGAAAAATGGAAAGAGTGAGAGACTATTTTGGGGGAGGGGGGTGGGTAGCTCCAAAATCACTGCAGACGGTGACTGCAGACATGAAATAAAAAGACACTTGCTCCTTGGAAGGAAAGCTATGACCAGACTAGACAGCATATTAAAAAGCAGAGACATTACTTTGCCCCAAAGGTCCATTTAGTCAAAGCTATGGTTTTTCCAGTAGTGTATGGATGTGAGTGTCAGACTATAAAAAAAGCTGAATGTCAAAGAACTGATGCTTTTGAACTGTGGTGTTGGAGAAGACTCTTGAGAGTCCCTTGGACTGCAAGGAGATCCAACCAGTCCATCCTAAAGGAAATCAGTTCTGAATATTCATTGGAAGGACTGATGCTGAAGCAGAAACACCAATACTTTGGCCACCTGATGCGAAGAACTGACTCATTTGAAAAGACCCTGATGCTGGGAAAGATTGAAGGCAGCAGGAGAAGGGGATGACAGAGGATGAGATGGTTGGATGGCATCACTGACTCAATGGACGTGAGTTTGCGTAAGCTCCAGGAGTTGGTGATGGATAGGGAAGCCTGGCATGCTTCAGTCCATGAGGTTGCAAAGAATCAGACATGACTGAGCAATTGAACTGAACTGAACTGAACTGGTACGTAGAGTTTGAACTGGAGACAAATGGTCAGCATATTATTTTTAATAATCATTTTATTTGGAATAATTTTAGATTTGTTTTTAATTTCAGCTAGTACAGAGTTCCCATATTTCCTCACCCAGTTTCCCCTAATATTTAATATAACTTGGTAAATTTGTCAAAACTATGAAACCAGCATTGGTACATTACTGTTAATAAATGCCAGACTGTATTAGGGTTTCACTAGTTTGTCCACTAGTCTTGTTTTGTCATCATTGTTCCAGAATACAGTCCAGGACTTCACATTTCATGTAGTTTCTTCTGGCCTATGACAATTTCTCAGTCTCTCCTTGTTTTTCATAACCTTGATAGTTTTAAGGAGCGTTGATCAGTGATTTTATAGAAAGTCCTACAAACTGAATTCATCTAACGGTTTGCTTACGACTAGGCTGGGGCTATAATGTTAGGAAAAAGTGCCACAGAGGTAAAACTGAAGTACCCTTCATATCACAACATATTAATGAATACATACTATCAACGCTCATCACTGGTAATGTTTATCAAGATCACTTGGTTAAGGCAGTACTTGCAAAGTCATTATTTTCTCACATTCCATCCTTCAGAAGCAAGCCATAAAGCCCAGATCCCATTTGGAGGATATTTTAGGTTAAAACTGAGCAGAGTAAAAAGTCATTGAAAAACGCAATTCCTGTTCCATGTTATTCTTATCTCCATTAATAGACAATAGGTACTAATGTCTACATTACAGTAAATAATAAAAGGCTATCTGTATTTACTGTCTAAAAAGCACTTTGAACCAGATGAATTTAGTGTTGTTTATTCATTGTTAAATTTTAAGCTAGCTCTTTTAGTAGTAGCTGTGAGGGATGGGGGCAGGAGGAAAAGGGGACAACGGGGGATGAGATGGCTGGATGGCATCACTGACTCAATGGATGTGAGTCTGAGTGAACTCCGGGAGTTGGTGATGGACAGGGAGGCCTGGCGTCTGCGATTCATGGGGTCGCAAAGAGTAGACTGAGCGACTGGACTGAACTGAACTGAACACAATCTTAATTGATGCAAAAGTCCACCCACAAAGAATAAGTCTAAGATAGTTTCTTCTGTGAATCAGATAGAACCAATAGAGCATAAAGTAGAAAGCGTTAGTCACTGTCACATCCGACTTTTTCTGACCCCATGGACTGTAGCCCACGTGACTCATCTGTCCATGGAATTCTCCAGCAAGAATACTGAGGTGGGTAGCCATTCCCTTCTCCAGGGGATCTTCCCAACCCAGGGATTGAACCTGGGTCTCCCACATTGTGGTCAGATTCTATACCATCTGAGCCACCAGGTCACTCCTAAAATTACATTTTTTTAAATCATTCACATTGGCCTTCAAACAATGTTCTTCAAAACTATGTGGAATTATTTCAAAGTACAAACCTTAGTTTAAAATACATTTATATTTATTGCTTAATATTTGCCTTTAAAAGCTTAAAATTTTATTTGGCAAAATAAACATTTTAAAAGCTGTTTCACATGTGAAATTTCTCTTTGATGTATAATTTAATAAAAATGATCAACATACATGTGTTTCTACATTTTTTTAATAACAAGCTCTAAAAACCTGGCAAATTGTATTTAATTTTGTTTGTTTTGTTCTGAAAATTTTTTTATTCTCAAGTAGCCAACAAAGGAATGCAGAAATGTCTCCAATGGATGAAACTCAGGATTCTTTCTATTCTTTACAATATATATGATATATGTGGTAAATCTGTTATTCTTGGTATGACAACCACTATGCTAGGCTATTTTATGTTTCACTAGCTGAGTGATTTGTTTGTTTCACTAATATGTGGGGGTGGGGGGGAAATACTACAAAAATGTAATATTGAAATCTGTAAACTCTTCCTCTTCCCCAGATTTGGAATGCTTATTAAGATTCTTCAAAGAAAGTGAATTATTTCATTAAAATATGATGTACAGCAGGCCTTTCCTGAGGTTTACAAAGGTTTGCAAGGCTGTGTGTAGCCTATTACTATTTTATAAGTGGCTGGATGTTCTCTAAAATCAAAACAGAGGGAGACAAGACAGTAATTGGTCTTGTCATCAAACAATAAAACAAATTAGCTTTTTGTTGGCTTTTCCTCCCCTTTAAAGTTTCCTTAAGTTTCAAAGTCAAAGAAAATAAAATCTCTCTGGCCATCAAACAAGCAGCCTGTTAAGAAAAACAACTTCTGATGACAGCAAAATGCTAAATAAAGCTTTTTTGATTTGGAAAAGCCTCCTCTCTGTCTCAAGGTAAGACTTCACCAAAACCATTCCCCATCAGAGGATATCAGTTATGTTTTTAAAGATTTTCACAGAAGTAAATTTCATCACTGCTCTTAGGAAAACATCTCTGTTAACAAAATACCAGTGCAACAAACACTACTGCCTCCAGCCACTAAGGTATGCTTTGTGATTCTATCTTCAATTTCTGAAGTTACTGAAATTTTATCCTGGAAAGCTGACAGTAGAAAAAAAAATCAGAGAATAAGAATATGCAAGTAGCAAAGGATAAAACTGAAACTTGTTCCAAATCTGGAAAAAATCTAACAAATTACAAATATTTTTCAGACAACTTAACTGGTAACACAGATACATCTCTAATAAGTACTCATATAGTATTTATAAAATAAATAAATGCCATAAAATGTTTACAGCATCACCATGATATAGATCTCCTCTATCAGCATGAATCTTCCTATGAGAAATTTGTATGTAGCAACAAGCCAGGATAGGAAAGTTAAAGAGGCATTTATTTTATTTCACCTTATAAAGATAATGACACATAATATCTGAAATAACTGACATTTTTCATATTTTAAGCTTTTAGAACAGATGTATTAAAACAGCATAGTTATTTAAACTGGTTTTGCTCTTGCCTTTGAAGTCTTCTTTCCATTTTTATCTCATTAAGTATTTATTACAAATAACAATGTGGCAGGCAACAAAGATATTGATAATGTGGTGACAGGGGCAGAAGAGCTTTCTATTTCTTTACATTTTGTGGCAAAAATTACATAAGAATTAATAATGTATTATATTCAGTATTTAAGTTCTAATTCTAACTCTCAATAAGCTTAGTATCATTTGGCCTCCATTTGCATAAATCAGCAACAGTAATAACCTACCACAGAACTATTATGATGATAAAAGGAGACCATGTATGGAAAATAATTAGTGGCAGTCAGACGTGAATTGAGTGTGTTATATATGCCAGGCACTATGCTGAATGCTTTTCATGTGTTATCTCATTTTCAGTGTTTAAAGAACTCTACAAAAAGAAATTTTTTTTCTTTCATGTGTTGCTGTGATTAGTCGCTCAGTCGTGTCTAACTCTGCGACCCCACGTACTGTAGCCAGCCAGACTCCTCTGTCCATGCGGATTCTCCAGGCAAGAATGCTGGACTTGGTTGCCATTCCCTCATCCAGGGGATCTTCCCAATCCAATAACCAGGTCTCCCACATTGCAGGCAGATTCTTTACTGTCTGAGCCACCAGGGAAGCCCAAGAATACTGGAATGGGTAACCTATCCCTTCTCCAGGGGAACTTCCCCACCCAGGAATTTAACTGGGATCCCCTGTATTGCAGCCGGCTTCTTTACCAGCTGAGTTACTGGGAAGCCCCTTTCCTGTGTTAATACGCATATTTTGCATTACAGTAGCTAGTATTGGAGAATGCAATGGCAACCCACTCCAATGTTCTTGCCTGGAGAATCCCAAGGACGGCAGAGCCTGGTGGGCTGTGTCTATGGGGTTGCACAGAGTCGGATACGACTGAAGCGACTTAGCAGCAGCAGCAGCAGCATGCACTATAGATGGGGGAAAATGGAAACAGTGAGAGACTTCATTTTCTTGGGCTCCAAAATCACTGCAGATGATGACCACAGCTGCCGCTGCTGCTGAGTCACTTCAGTCATGTCCAACTCTGAGTGACCCCATAGACAGCAGCCCACCAGGCTCCGCTATCTGTGGGATTCTCCAGGCAAGAACACTGGAGTGGATTGCCATTTCCTACAGACATGAAATTAAAAGATGCTTGCTCCTTGGAAGAAAAGCTATTACCAACCTAAACAGCATATTAAAAAGAAGAGACATTACTTTGCCGACAAAAGTCAGTCTAATGAAAGCTATGGTTTTTCCAGTAGTCATGTATGAATGTGAGAATTGGACTATAAAGAAACCTGAGCGTGGAAGACTTCATGCTTTTGAACTACGGTGCTAGAGAAGATTCTTGAGAATCCTTTGGACTGTAAGGAGATAAAACCAGTCAATCCTAAAATAAATCAGTCCAGAATACTGAAGCTGAAACTCCAATACTTTGGCCACCTGATTAAAAGAACTGACTCATTATAAAAGACTCTAATGCTGAGAAAGATGGAAGGCAGGATAAGAAGGGGACAACCCAGGATGAGATGGTTGGATGGCATCACTGACTCGATGCACATGAGTTTGAGCAAGCTCCAGGAGTTGGTGACGGACAGGGAAGCCTGGCATGCTGCAGTACATGGGATCACAGTCTGACACGACTGAGTGACTGAACTGAACTGAACTGAACTGAGTTTAAGTCCTTCAACTAAAATTTTTTTCTTCAAGATTGTGTTGGCAATTCTATATATCCTTTACATTTCCATATAAATTTTATAATTCATTCAGCAGTTTTTTAAAAAATCTGCCTTCTTATAGCTTATTCTAACATAATGTTTATCACAATATATCACCATGATTTGTTTAAATACCTGTTTCTTTTCTACTGTGAGATCCCTCAAAGAAACGAATGTTCTTATTTATTGTATTCTTAGAATCTAGCCTCTCATTATATAGAGTGCACTTTAAATCCCATGGACGGAGGAGCCTGGTGGGCTGCCGGCTATGGGGTTGCTC
The DNA here is from genome assembly GCA_006408675.1 of Madoqua kirkii. NCBI lineage: Eukaryota > Metazoa > Chordata > Mammalia > Artiodactyla > Bovidae > Madoqua > Madoqua kirkii. The sequence goes on along the minus strand of SJYC01096349.1, from coordinate 16,042 downwards.
AGAGTCAAGACACGACTGAAGCGACTTAGCAGCAGCAGCAGCAATTTGTTAACTGACTAATACAATTAAGTCAGCCTTGAGTTGGTTCTTATGGTTTCTATGAAACGTTTAAATACCTGTTTCTTTTCTACTGTGAGATCCCTCAAAGAAACGAATGTTCTTATTTATTGTATTCTTAGAATCTAGCCTCTCATTATATAGAGTGCACTTTAAATCCCATGGACGGAGGAGCCTGGTGGGCTGCCGGCTATGGGGTTGCTCAGAGTCAAGACACGACTGAAGCGACTTAGCAGCAGCAGCAGCAATTTGTTAACTGACTAATACAATTAAGTCAGCCTTGAGTTGGTTCTTATGGTTTCTATGAAACGGAGTATAATCTTTCTCATAGGTTTTCCCCTGCTGCTGCTGCTGCTAAGTCACTTCAGTTGTGTCTGACCCTGTACGACCCCAGAGATGGCAGCCCACCAGGCTCCGCCATCCCTGGGATTCTCCAGGCAAGAACACTGGAGTGGGTTGCCATTTCCTTCTCCAATGCATGAAAGTGAAAAGTGAAAGAAAGCAATAACTCAAAAAAGCAAAAAAGCATCCTTTGTATTTTAGCTATTTAAGGTTATTGAGCTTGTCTCCCCACTCCTTACCTACAATAGAATTCATTTTCCTAAATTGATTCATTTTCTCTAAATATTCAAATTACTGATTGATCTACGAAGATTAGAACATATTGCCACTTACCCAATAGGTCAAAAATGGCCAAGATACACAACACTGTTGAGAAAAATTAAAGAAGACCTATATTTTAAACATGCTGTGTTCATTGGTTAAAAGACTCACTGTATTAAAAATGTCTATTCTTCCAAATTGATCACACAATCAACATAATCATTACGAAATTTGATTTGGTAGTGAGAAATTGATGAACTAATTCTAAAATTTATTTGGATGCATAAAGAATCCAGAATTACCAACATAATTTTTAAAAAAGAGAACGTTGAAGTACTAATCTCAGATTTACTGTGAGACTCATTGTGAAGTTACTTCGATACAAAAAAAAAATGCTGTTGATATGAGGATCTGTTCTGTTCTGTTCATTTGCTCAGTTGTGTCCAACTGTTTGTGACTTCATGGACTGCAGCACGCCAGGCTTCCTCGTCTATCACCAATTCCTGGAGCTTACGCAAACTCATGTCCATTGAGTCAGTGATGCCATCCAACCATCCATCCTCTGTCCTCCCCTTCTCCTTCTGCCTTTAATCTTTCCCAGCATCAGAGTCTTTCCCTACGAGTTAGTTCTTTGCATCAGATGGCCAAAGTATTGGAGTTTCAGCTTCAGCATCAGTTCTTCAGTGAATATTCAGGACTAATTTCCTTTAGGATAGATGGACTGGTTGGATCTCCTTGCAGTCCAAAGGACTCTCAAGAGTCTTCTCCAATACCACAGTTCAAAAATATGAGGATAGACCAATGGAAAAAATAATAGAATCTAGGGATAGATCCACATATACACATTCAAATGATTTTCAACTAAGGTGCCAATACGATTCAATAGCATCAGTGTTTCTAATAAATGACATTGTAACAATTGAATATTCATATGGAAATAAACCTAAGGTATCCCATATATAAAAATTAATTTAATAAAATCCATGTACCTCACATAAAACCCACAACCAAAAGTTCTTAGAATAAAATGTAAAGAAATATCTTCTTTTCCTTTTATTAGGCAAGAATTTTTTGGATAACACACAAAAAAGGAAGAAAAATAATAAATTGGACTTCATGAAAATTTTAAAGTTTTTTCAATCCAAAGACACTACTAAAGTGACAATAAAAAAAATGAATGACGCAATTAGAAAACAGTCGAAACGCTTGAACAGACACTTTACAAAAGACGATATATAACTGACCAACAAGCTCATAAAGATGTTTAATATTTTACTTCAACTTCTTTTTACCTAAGAGAAATTAAAACATAGATGTCTATCAACAGAAAAGCTTAGCTTTGAATGCTTACAACAGCTTTATTTTAATAAGCCCCAAACATGGAACAGACCAAAAATCCACCAATAGGAAAATAGATGAGCAAACTGTGGTAAGTTCAAATAAAGAAATACTACTCAGTTAAAAAATAGAAGGTGAGGAGAACAAATTACTAACCCATAATTTAATCTCAAAAACATTTTGCTGAGTGAAAGAAGGCAGACACAAGAATATATATATATAATTCCCTTCATGTTCCTTGTGAGAATAGGCAAATTGATCTCTGGTGATACAAGTACACGGAGGATTCCATAAATGAGACAGCCTTTTTGGGGCTCCATTAGCAATACTTGCCATATAACAGTTATGATGATGAAATAGGACCACGCATGAAAAAATAATTAGTAGCTGTCAGTAACATGAATCGAGTATGTAATATGCGCCAGGCACTATGCTTTCTGATTTGTGGATTCTTCCTTATACTTGAATTTGATTGGTTTCCACACTGATTTCTTCAGATCAAACATGGCTTCACTCCTAACTTTGTGAACTTAGGATTCTAAGCCAAAACTTAGGATTTAATAAATATTTGTGCTCATCAAAACACCTTGAGTTATCCCAAGTGCAATAGCACCCCTGACCTAATCTGTTAAATAATTATTGCTCCTAAGTTCTCACTTATCTTATCACTGCACAAGATTCCAGATGTATTAAAACACATACACACACACACTTCAAGTAGATTTGCTGCCTTCATTTCCACTTTTAAGGCTTCCAGACTGATGTCTAAAGTACTCAGTACAATATTATTCACCTAGTGAGTTCTGTAATGCATAGTGATGATTAACTGACATTGAAAAGGTACATACCAACAAGATTAGGTTGATTCTGTTAATGATTATGTATTCTATTACCCTATAAAGGATAGGCCTTTTAGGACTCTGGGATTTTTAAAACGTCTTTAAAACATCATATGCTTATTCAATATCTTGAAAATATCAAACACTTTGATTCCAGAAATACATTACTGAAGCATTCAATAGATGAATGTCCAATGATTAAAAATCTTTAGCAAAAGAGTTCCCATCATGGATTTTATTTTGCTAGTTCCAGGATGAGATGGGCAAGGGCTGGGGGAGGGGGCTTGGTAACCCTTTATTTGCCAAAAGCATTTAATAAAACCAATTGCTTTACAAACTAATGAGAAAAACTGTAAGAACAAGGCAGATATTCTTGAAATATTACTTGTAGGATAAATAAGCCATAGAGTAGGAGAAAATAACATATTCAGACACACAATTCACTTTTTTTCTTTCCAGCAACATACATTATTTGAAAATTGAACCAGTATCAAAGAAAGGCATTCTAGGAAAATGAAGCAGAGAAAGGAGGAAAGACATGGAGAAAGAATAGCAAAGCATTTCTGGTTTTCTTCTTTAAAAAAGGAGACAGTTGATGCCAAAGGTTGAAACCTGCAAATCGGTAAAGGACAGACAGACAGATTCTATTTCTGCTTCAGCCTCATGGAGGAGAGTCAAAGATGTGAGGAAGAGCAGCAGCCGTTTCTGAAAAACAGCAGAATGCTGTTTCTTCTAACACTCCAGTATGACACTCTGAAATCAGTCATTCTGTGTCTCCAAGTGACTGGCAATAACAGCAAGGTACCAAAACTATGATATTACAACCAAGATGAAGGTTTTATTTTAGATGGCCTAGATTATTTTCTTTGTGTCTGACTTTCTGTAAAATTTAATCTTCAAAATTTCCAGAGATTCATATCCTGAAAGAAATCAAATAGGCAATTACAAGAAATAAACTAGGGAACAATACTGGATATCTTGTAATAACCTATAAGAGAAAAGAATCTGGAAAAGAGTTTATGTGTATATATATATACATATATATATATATGAATCATTTTGCTGCATACCTGAAACTAATACAACATTGTAAATTAACTAGACTTCAGTAATAAAAAAAATTAAAATTAAAAAAAGAGAAATCACCTCATTACCTTAAAAGAAACATACTACACCTAAATTACTTTCTTCACTTCTTTTGCTCTATTTTATCTTATTAGTAGAAGACACAGTCAACACACTGCATTTCAACTAAGTTATGGTTGAATAGAGCTAATTCTGGGAATTTGGTTTCATGGACTAATCATACATATTTTCACTGTTAACTAAGTCTTGGATTTACTTAATTTGCTGTAGAAAAAAGCAATTGAAAGAATTGGGGCTAGCTAAGACAGAACCCACGACAGTACAAACTTTGTATTAATAATTTTCTATAGGCCAGAAGAAATTTCTTAAATCCATGTCAAAGAATGGTAGTTTTCCTTCTCAACAAGTTTCCGCTTAACATCTTTTCACTGAATTAACAACTGTCTCAGACATTCAAGGATGAAACCATATCCAAGCACTTCTTTGGAATGTGAGAGTAACAAATATATTTCTCTTAAGGAACAAACAAGTAAACACTGGAAAATAGAGCACCAGATTTATGTGTTACTTCATCTAGTCCCCTAAACAATTTTATTTGATGCTTCCTGGTTATCCTCCTTTCTGATGAATATGAATTTAAGAAGTCAGTAAGCCATTTTGATTTATTCTCTCAAAAGCCAAGGATACAGAATAGCACTGATGATTGTTAGAATTTGCATTATTTTATGGCTTACATATCTAGAATTTTCCTTATGTAATTAGTATTTAAAATAGTAATGCTCAGAAAAGTGTCACAAATTATAAGAACAGCAAGAAACTATGTTCTGCTTATCAACATCCTAGCTTCCCAAAGATATTAAATGATTTTAGTAAGTACAATATGCAAGAAGTTTTGTCTCTAGCAGTGGCACCCCACTCCGGTACTCTTGCCTGGACAATCCCATGGATGGAGGAGCCTGGTAGGCTACAGTCCATGGGTTCACTAAGAGTCAGACACAACTGAGCAACTTCACTTTCACTTTTCACTTTCATGCATTGGAGAAGGAAATGGCAACCCACTCCAGTGTTCTTGCCTGGAGAATCCCAGGGACGGCGGAGTCTGGTGGGCTGCCGTCTCTGGGGTCACACAAAGTCAGACACGACTGAAGCAACTTACAGCAGCAGCAGCAAGACAATTCACAAACCATTAAATAGGTTTTTATCCTACTGTAGATATAAACAGGCTGTGGAAACAAATCAGAATGAGTTTCTCAAATGTATTTGACCAAGGACCTTTGTTTATATATCAATTAACAATCTTTGATGTGTTAACTTTTGAAGAAGCGAGTATATTCACCTAGAAATCCTGAAGGCACAGAATATCAAAGTCAGAAAGAAAACGTGGATATCGTACCGCAGCCTTTCCCAGTGTACAAGACAGTTTCCAGACCTCTAGGACTGAGTGATTCCTCTAAGAGCATCTTGCTCTCCTGCCCCAAGTGCTGACATGGTCAATTCTTTGTGATTTTTCTTTAGATAACCATCATCTGCCCCAGTGAAGAAAGTTTTTTAAAACTGGGGATTTATAAGCTTCTAGCATCTAGTTGTTTGCCACAGTTTGGTAATTCTCAGAATAAAGTCATTTAACGTTCCCCTTACTTTGCCAACACAGGTCTGTAGTCAAAGTTATGGTTTTTCCAGTAGTCTTGTACAGATGTGAGAGTTGGACTGTAAAGAAGCTTTGAGTGCTGAAAAAGTGATGCTTTTGAACTGTGGTGTTGGAGAAGACTCTTGAAAGTCCCTTGGACTGCAAAGAGATCAAACCAATCAATCCTGAAGGAAATCAACCCTGAATATTCATTGGAAGGACTGATGATAAGCTGAAGCTCCAATACTCTGGCTACCTGATGTGAAGAGCCAACTCAACATGAAAGAGACTGATGCTGGGAAACAATGAGATCAGGAAGAAAAGGGAACAACAGAGGGTGAGATGGTTGAATGGCATCACTGACTCACTGACATGAGTTTGAGCAAGCTCCAGGAGATGGTGAAGGACAGGGAACTCTGGCGTGCTGTAGTCCATGGGGTTGCAGAGTCAGACACAACGGAGCAACTGAACAAAGTTAGCATGACAAAAAAATTAACTTAGATCTCATGAGGAGATTGACTATCATTAGATTTCTCTTACCTGCCAACTACAACTTTGTTAGTGCAATTTTCCTAATAGTTTTGGGAGGCTTTGAAGGGAGGGATACTAACATAATTTCCCACTATATTAATATTTAATAGTAATGTTATGGTGTGATAAATACATAAAGCCTCTTGGAGATTCACAAAGCACTTTTTGTTTACTTCAGTTTCATTGTAAAATAGTGACAATAATATATGTCTCATGGGTTTTCTTATTTATTTATTTTTGTTTGCTCTGCTGCACACAAACTTTCTCTGGTTGCGAGTGGGAGTTACTCTTTGTTGTAGAGCATGGGCTCTAGATTGTTGGCTCAGTAGTTGTGGAGCAGGGGCTTAGTTGCTCCATGGCAGGTGGGATCTTCCTGGACCAGGGATTGAACCTGTGTCCCCTGTACCAGCAGGCAAATTCTTAACCACTCTACAACCAGGGAAGTCCTCAAGGGGTTTTTTGAGGGCTAAAAACTGTCCATCAAGTTCAACTATTGGAGTGAAGAATACTCCAAAAATGTGTTTCTCACCCCTCTGTACACACACACATACATCCCCCTTTACCCAACTGCCCACTTGCAATTGGTATAGAAGTATATGAACATTAGCAACGTCAAAGGATGTTATTAGCTCTAAATTTCTAAGAGCCAATTATCAACTGGAAATGAATATTTCTTTTTAAAAAGGTATAGTCATCCTGTACATAAATAAAAAGTATTTGTTGTTTTTTTCTAGAAACCATAAATAAAATGTGCTTATTAAATGTACTTAGAGTTTCAGTTCAGGAAGGTGAAGAATTTGGGAGATGCATGCTGGTGAGAGTAGCACAACAATATGAATGTACTTGGTGCCACTGGACTGTATAGTTAAATACGATTAAAATGTTAATATTATGCTTCATATTATGTGACTACTGCAAATGTTAAAAAACATTTAAAACATAGCATAGAAAAAAAAAAAAGATGGTTGAACGTATTTCTAGAAGAAAACAAAGAAAGTGGTAAAATAATGAACTGAATGGATCAAACTAGGTAACTGATAAGCTTATAAATCTAAAATTTCAGGCAAGAAAATTGATTTACAGAACTTGATAAAGAGGCCTCAGTTCAGTTCAGTTGCTCAGTCGTGTCCGACTCTTTGTGACCCCATGAATCGCAGCATGCCAGGCCTCCCTGTTCATCACCAACTCCCGGAGTTCACTCAGACTCACGTTCATCGAGTCAGTGATGCCATCCAGCCATCTCATCCTCAGTCGTCCCCTTCTCCTCCTGCCCCCAATCCCTCCCAGCATCAGAGTCTTTTCCAGTGAGTCAACTCTTTGCATAAGGTGGCCAAAGTACTGGAACTTCAGCTTCAGCATCATTCCTTTCAAAGAAATTCCAGGGCTGATCTCCTTCAAAATGGACTGGTTGGATCTCCTTGCAATCCAAGGGACTCTCAAGAGTCTTCTCCAACACCACAGTTCAAAAGCATCAATTCTTCGGCACTCAGCCTTCTTCACAGTCCAACTCTCACATCCATACATGACCACTGGAAAAACCATAGCCTTGACTAGATGGACCTTTGTTAGAAAAGTAATATCTCTGCTTTTGAATATGCTATCTAGGTTGGTCATAACTTTTCTTCCAAGGAGTAAGCATCTTTTAATTTCATGGCTGCAGTCACCATCTGCAGTGATTTTGGAGCCCAAGAAAATAAAGTCTCTCACTGTTTCTGTTGTTTCCCCATCTATTTGCCATGAAGGGATGGGACCAGATGGCCATGATCTTCGTTTTCTGAATGTTGAGCTTTAAGCCAACTTTTTCACTCTCCACTTTTACTTTCATCAAGAGGCTTTTTAGTTCCTCTTCACTTTCTGCCATAAGGGTGGTGACATCTGCATATCTGAGTTCATTGATACTTCTCCCGGCAATCTTGATTCCAGCTTGTGCTTCTTCCAGCCCAGCATTTCTCATGATATAGAAGCCTACTTGTGGTCAAATTCAATTAGTCAAGCATAATTAGGGGCTTCCCTGGTGGCTCAGAGGTAAAGAATCTGCCTGCAGGATATGTGGGTTCAATCCCTGAGTTGAGAAAATCCCCTGGAGAAGGAACAGGCAATACATTCCAGTAGTCTTGCCTGAAAAACCCTATGAACAGAGGTGCCTGTAGGGCTATAATCCATGAGGTCACAAAGAGTTGGACACGACTGAGTATGCAGGCATTCACAAGCGTAATTATTGGTAAACACATCTGAAAAATAGAAGGAGACTCAGAAATCTCAGAGAAAGTAAAATGGTTTATTGGATTACCCAAACTCTCCAGAAAGGCCCACTAAAGACAAGATAATGAAGAACTTTGTTTATCATGCTAAGTAGTTTGGACAAATTTGATAGTAATGAAGACTGGAAATAAAACCAGTTTGTAACTGTTGTTCGGTCACTCAGTTGTATACAACTCTTTGCAACCCCATGGCTTGCAGCATGCCAGGTTTCCCTGTCCTTCACTATTTCCTGGAATTGGCTCAAACTCATGTCCATTGAGTTAGTGATGTCATCCAACCATCTCATCCTGTTGTCCCCTTTTCCTCCTGCTCAAAGTGTTTCCCAGCATTAGGGTCTAGTCTAATGAGTCAGCCCTTCACATCATGTGGCCAAAGTATTAGAGCTTCAATTTTGGCATCAGTCCTTTCAGTGAATATTCAAGGTTGGTTTCCTTTAGGATTAGCTGGCTTGATCCCTTTGCTGTCCAACGGAGTCTCAAGTCTTCTCTACCACCACAGTTTAAAAGCATCAATTCTTTGGTGCTCAGCCTTCTTCATGGACCAACTCTCACATCATACATGACTGCTGGAAAAACCATAGCTTTGTCTGGATGGACCTTTGTCAGCAAGGTGATATCTCTGTTTTTAATACATTGCCTAGGTTTCTCATGGCTTTTCTTCCAAGTTGCAAGATCTTTAAATTTCATGGCTGTAGTTTCCATTTGCAGTGATTTTGGAGCCCTAGAAAATGAAGTCTGACACTGCTTCCATTTTTTCCCATGTATTTGCCATGAAGTGATGGGACCAGATGGCATGATCTTCGTTTTTTGAATGTTGAGTTTTAACCCAGCTTTTTCTCTCTCCTCTTTCACTTTTATCAAGAGGCTCTTTAGTTTCTCTTCACTTTCTGCCATAATGGTGGTGTCATCTGCATATCTGAGGTTATTGATATTTCTCCCGCCAATCTTGATTCCAGCTTGTGCTTCATCCAGTCTGGCATTTCTCATGATGTACTCTGCATATAAGTTAAATAAGCAAGGTGACGATATACTTCTTTGTAAAGCCTTGACATACTTCTTTCCCAATTTTTAACCAATCTGTTTTTCCATGTCCAGTTCTAACTGTTGCCTCTTGACCTACATACAGGTTTCTTAGGAGGCAAGTAAGGTGGCCTGGTATTCCCATCTCTTTCAGAATTTTCCACAGTTTTGTGTGTGTGTGTGATCCACACAGTCAAATGCTTTAGCATTGTTAATGAAGCAGAAGTATATGTTTTTCTGGAATTCTCTTGCTTTTTGCATGATCCAGTGGATATTGGCAACTTGGTCTCTGGTTCCTCTGCTTTTTCTAAATCCAGTTTGTACATCTGAATGTTCTTTGTTCACGTACAGTTGAATCCTATAGCTTGAAGGATTTTGAGCTTTACCTGGTAGAGATTTTCCCTAGTAGTCCAGTGGTTAAGATTTTGCCTTCCAACACAGGGAGTATAGGTTCCATCACTGGTCAGGAGATAAGATCCCACATGCCTAGCAGCCAAAGAAACAAAACATAAAACAGAAACAATGTTGTAAAAACTTCAACAAATAGACTTTAAATATGGTCCACATTAAAAAAACCAAAGGTAACTAAAATAAAAATATTTTTAGGAGGAAAATTCCACATTCAATGTAAATGGTCGAAGTGGTTAATTCTTTGTGAACAAAGTGGTTATAAAAAAGTTAGGCAGACACCAATCAGGTGAAACATGATAGTTGATTGCAGTGGGAATTATAATAAAGAGCAAAATTTTTAAACTTACATGTTGGGACTCAACAGCCAACTACCCTCTCTTAATCATCAGAGCAAAGAATGAGTTGTATTCATAAAGAAATGTGTCAGTGGACAAGTGAAGGTCAAACCACACAGGCTCAGATGGTATTAATAGTTAAAAATTTAATAATGAGACTCTCATTGACTTGCAAAACTTTCAGAATTACAACTGAAATGCTGAATTTCAGGGGGTCATCATCTTATAAAGAATACTGTTCTCTTAATCATCAGAGCAAAGAATGAGTTGTATTCATAAAGAAATGTGTCAGTGGACAAGTGAAGGTCAAACCACACAGGCTCAGATGGTATTAATAGTTAAAAATTTAATAATGAGACTCTCATTGACTTGCAAAACTTTCAGAATTACAACTGAAATGCTGAATTTCAGGGGGTCATCATCTTATAAAGAATTACTGGCATTGCTTATGAGTTGACTTATTTCCAAGGGCAGTGTTGTAATATGATGGTGTATCATCATCCATTTCTCTTTTTTAAATTATTTTTTTTTGGATTATAGTTGCTGTACAATGTTTAGTTCCTACTATACAGTCTCTACTATATATAGTATATATTCTACTATAGTCTCTGCCGCTGCTGCTAAGGCACTTCAGTCGTGTCCGACTCTGTGCAATCCCATAAATGGCAGCCCACCAGGCTCCCCCGTCCCTGGGATTCTCCAAGCAAGAACACTGGAGTGGGTTGCCATTTCCTTCTCCAATGCATGAAAGTGAAAAGTGAAAGTGAAGTCGCTCAGTTGTGTCTGACCCTTAGTGACCCCATGTACTGCAGCCTTCCAGGCTCCTCTATCCATGGGATTTTCCAGGCAAGAGTACTGGAGTGGGGTGCCATTGCCTTCTCCAACTATACATATATATCCTCCCTTTTGGATTTCTTCCCATTCAGTTCACCACAGTGCATTAAAAGTAGAATTCCCAGCAACCCACCAGGCTCCTCTGTCCATGGAATTTTCTAGGCAATGATACTGGAGTGGGTTGCCATTTCCTTCTCCAGAGGATCTTCCTAACTCAAGGATGTCTCCTGCATTGGCAGGCAGTTTCTTTACCATTAGCACCTTCTGGAAAGCCCAGTAGTGTATATATATATGTATATATGTCAGTCTCAATCTGCCTATTCCTCCCATCACCCCACTTTCCTTCTTGGTATCCATGCATTTTTTCTCTATGTCTGTGTCTCTATTTCTGCTTTGTTATTCTTCAGATCTGCGGAAGTTTTTCTTCTGAGGCTAGAGACTATAACATAATTATTTTCCCCTGATGCTTACTTCTCACAAATTAAAATTCTGAAAACATTCTAAACACCTACAGGTGAATGACCGCAATGCCAGAGCATAAGCTAAGAGACTGATGCAGCTTCATTAGGTCAGAATGAATTGCTGCCTCACTTCTGAACTGAATCTGAATCACAACCCATGATAGGTTCTCTTGACAGGTAAAGGCAAGCTGGTCCAAAATGTATTTCTATTTTAGTCAGACATAAACTGTAATGGGTTTAAATCAATAGAGGGCCAACAATATATCATCAGAGGTGTGGAAGATGAACTAGCATGTTTGGGGAAAAAAGCCAATTGATACCTCTTAGCGATAGCACAAAACCACAACCACTGCACAGATCCAAGCTGCTCTTCACCTCGAGGCCTTGGCACGTGGAGTTCTTGGAACACCCTTCTCGATCACAAGTTTCTGATTAATGCAATTAATATAGGCTGGGAGATGAGTGCCACACACCAGAAAGAGGGTAAGACCCACAGGGGCCACAGTGAGATCATCTGCAGCATGCTCCCTCACGGGAAATGCCACTGTTTCTTAAGGCTCGCTGAAAGCATCACCCAATGACAATTTTAATATCTACTTAACCACAACTTGGAAAGCAAATAGCTATGTAGTGCTTCTAATTTTAGCTTCTTTAATTCTCAGGAACTTTTTTACTCTGTGTAACATTTTCTTTTGAGCGTTGCTGTGAGGAAATCACTGATCTTATAAAATAAAATCATAGAGTGATGACAAATGTCACAATCTTCAGGAAACTGCATCCAGTTGCTGTTTTTCACTCTTTTAATAGTACCATGTTTTACAGATTAGTGTATTTGGCACTGAGATTTCCAAATGATATATTTATTTAAAAAGTGGCTACTTAAAACATGTTTATCTGTGTTTACGTTATTTTGTAAGTCTCCCAGTAACCAATGATACATTGTTCTTCAGAGGGAGAGTATCTTCCTTGGTAGAATCTTGCAGGAAAAAGCACAGCCTAGGCCTTTGCTTCTGTAGTTTTTTCCCTTTACCTTAGAAATACCATTTATTTGGTCTTGCATAAAAGACCTTGTATTTTAACGCCTTTAGAATGAGATTTTGTGTTCAAGTATTTTTATTTAGTTTTGGTCTATTTACTTGTCTACGGTTAATCTAATTTAATTAACTTGACCCCAAAGCATTAGTATTATATTTTATTTGGAAACTGAAACATTTCAGTACCCTCTGGGAAGCAAAAAACTGACTAAAGATTTATTTTGCCAAAGCAGCAAATGATTTTAAGATTAACTGAACTCAAGCAAAAGTGGAAAATGTGAGGATCAAAGAAGATTGTAAACATTGAAAGTGTAGGCAGGAAAATGCAAAATTTATCCAAACAGCCTTGTACAAGTTTTCTGGTTAGGGTTATAAAGGGTAAGCAATATTTTTGGACTACTATGGGAATTTTGCCAGTGTACAACACAAAACTTCCTTTGACACCAGTAAGAAATTTATAACCAGCTAAACTGTGACCTCACTTATGTCTGCTTTGTCTTTTTGAATATGATTTTTGCTGTCAATCTATATCATCCCATATTCTCTTAGCCTCTTTCTACTGCTGCTGCTGCTAAGTCGCTTCAGTCGTGTCTGACTCTGTGCGACCCCATAGATGGCAGCCCACCAGGCTCCACCGTCCCTGGGATTCTCCAGGCAAGAACACTGGAGTGGGTTGCCATTTCCTTCTCCATATCCTCTTTCTAGATAGCTCTTAAATTTCTCAAGGCAAATTTTTTGGGATTGGGACAAAAACATTGTTTATGAAAGGAATTAAATTACCTGTACCTAAACAGTGATACCATTTTGCCTTGTCAAAAAGTTGTTTCTTGGTTCATTATGAGTAGTTGATAGACCAGTGTGGTTCTCAAAGTGTGGTCCCCAGACCAACATTGCCCAGGGACCTTCCCCTGGATCTTGTTGCTACTGCTGCTAAGTGACTTCAGTCATGTCTGACTCTTCGTGACCCCATGAACTATAGGTCAACAGTCTCCTCTGTCCATGAGACTCTCCAGGCAAGAATATTGGAGTGGGTAGGCATTTACTTTTCCAAAGGACCTTCCCAACATAGGGATCGAACTGTTGTCTCTTACATCTCCTTCATTGGTAGGCAGGTTCTTGTTCAGTTCAGTTGCTCAGTCATGTTCAACTCTTTGTGACCCCATATACTGCAGCACACCAGGCTTCCCTGTCCATCACCAGCTCCTGGAGCTTACTCAAACTCATGTCCATCAAGTCTGTGATGCCATCCAACAATCTCATCCTCAGTCATCCCTTTCTCCTCCTGCCTTCAATAGTTCTCAGCATCAGGGTCTTTTCCAAATGAGTCAGTTCTTCCCATTAAGTGGCCAAAGTATTGGAGTTTCAGCTTCAGCATCAGTCCTCCCAATGAATATTCAGGACTGATTTCCTTTAGACAGACTGGTTGGATCTCCTTGCAATCTAAGGGACCCTCAAGAGTCTTCTCCAACACCACAGTTCAAAAGCATCAATTCTTTGGCACTCAGCTTTCTTTATAGTCTAACACTCACATCCGTACATGACTACTGGAGAAACCATAACTTTGACTAGATGGACCTTTGCTGGCAAAGTAATGCCTCTGCGTTTTAGTATGCTGTCTAGTCTGGTCATAGTTTTTCTTCCAAGGAGCAAGCATCTTTTTATTTCATGGCTGCAGTCACTATCTGCAGTGATTTTGGAGCCCCCCCCCCAAATAGTCTCTCACTGGTTACATTGTTTCCCCATCTATTTGCCATGGAGTGATGGGATCAGATGTTATAAACTTCATTTTCTGAATGTTAGACTTTAAGCTAATTTTTTCACTCTCCTCTTTCACTTTCATCAAGAGGCTCTTTAGCTCTTCTTCGCTTTCTCCATAAAGGTGGTGTCATCTGCATATCTGAGGTTACTGATATTTCTCCTAGCAATCTTGATTCCAGCTTGTGCTTCATCTAGCCCAGCATTTCTCATGATGTATTCAGCATAGAAGTTACATAAGCAGAGTGACAATATAAAGTCTTGATTTATTCCTTTCCTGATTTGGAACCAGTCTGTTGTTCCAGTTCTAACTGTTGCTTCTTGACCTGCATACAGATTTTTCAGGAGGTAGGTCAGGTGGTCTGGTATTCCCATCTCTTTCAGAATTTTCCACATTTTGATGTGATCCACACAGTAAAAGGCTTTGCATAGTCAATAAAGCAGATTTTTAAAAAATATTCTCTTGCTTTTTTGGTGATCAAACAGATGCTGACAATTTGATCTCTGTTCCTCTGGCTTTTCTAAATCCAGCTTGAACATCTGGAAGTTCACAGTTCACATACTGTTGAAGCCTGACTTGGAGAATTTTGAGTATTACTTTGCTAGCATGTGAGATGAGTGCAATTGTGCAGTAGTTTGAGCATTCTTTGCCATTGCCTTTCTTTGGGATTGGAATGAAAGCTAACTTTTTCCAGTCCTGTGGTCACTGCTGAGTTTTCCAAAGTTGCTGGCATATTGAGTGCAGCACTTTCACACCATCATCTTTTAGGATTTAAAATAGCTCAACTGGAATTCCATCACCTCCCCTAGCTTTGTTCATAGTAATGCTTCATAAGGTCCACTTGACTTTGCATTCTAGGATGTCTGGCTCTAGTCCAGTGTTCATACCATTGTGGTTATCTGGGTCATGAAGATTTTTTTTTTTTTGGTATACTTCTTCTGTGTATTCTTGCCACCTCTTTTAATATCTTCTGCTTCTGTTAGGTCCATACCATTTCTGTCCTTTATTGTGCCCATCTTCACATGAAATATTCACTTGGTATCTCTAATTTTCTTGAAAAGATCTCTAACCATTCCCATTCTATTGCTTTCCTCTATTTCACTGCATTGATTTCTTTGCATTGATCACTGAAGAAGGCTTTCTTATCTCTTCTTGCTATTCTTTGGAACTCTGCGTTCACATGGGTATATCTTTCCTTTTCCCCTTTGACTTTTGCTTCTCTTCTTTTCTCAGCTCTTTGCAAGGCCTCCTTAGACAACCCTTTTGCCTTTTTGCATTTCTTTTTCTTGGGGATGGTCTTGATCCCTGCCTCTTGGACAATGTCATGAACTTCCATCCATAGTTCTCCAGGTACTCTATCAGATCTAATCTCTTGAATCTATGTGTCACGTCCACTATGTAATCATAAGGGATTTGATTTAGGTCATACCTGAATGGTCTAATGGTTTTCCCTACTTTCTTCCATTTAAGTCTGTACTTGGAAATAAGGAGTTCATGATCTGAGCCACTGTCAGCTCCTGTTCTTATTTTTGCTGACTGTATAGAGGTCCTCCATCTTTGGCTGCAAAGAATATAATCAATCTGATTTTAATATTGACCATATGGTGATGTCCTTGTGTAGAGTCTTCTCTTGTGTTGTGGAAGAGGGTATCTGCTATGACCACTGCATTCTCTTGGCAAAACTCTGTTAGCCTTTGACCTGCTTCATTTTATACTCCAAGGCCAAATTTGCCTGTTACTCCAGGTATCTCTTGACTTTCTACTTTTGCAATCCAGTCCTCTATAATGAAAAGGACATCTTTTGGGGATAACAGTTCTAGAAGGTCTTACAGGTTTTCATAGAACCATT